>JAAOAN010000582.1:0-59594 GCA_013396205.1 Fusarium mundagurra | reverse complement strand
GTTTCCCCGTATCCGACGTTATCACTTCTGCTATGTAGGACAAGGGTTGGCAAGTGTCACGGCGTCAATAAATCCATGCACGCACCTCAATCTGAGCCAGCCACAGTTGGCCCAAAGCACCCTCCATTATCAATGCCCTGTTTTCTGTACGTCATTATTACAGCAAGGGTTGAAGGGATGAATTCGCAGTTGTCAATTACGAAGATGAGCTTGTTGCAAACCTGACGTCCCGTCTTCAAACGAGGCGTGATTCAGAAAAACGATTAGTGGACTTGAGTTTTGATTGAACAAAAAGGCCGGAGTCTTCGGCAAGGAGTATGTCTCATTACATTCCAAGACATTATTTTCGCATACATGGAATAGTTAATTGCTGCTGTCTCGGAGAAACGCTCGTTTAGGTTATGTTTGCCCAGATTACCGAAGACTCGGCGACAAGGTCCAGGTCCAGGTCCAGGGGCAGGGAGCGGGACACTACACACCTCAGTCTAGACAGCACAGGGCAGGTATCTTTCTGTGATTTTAGCAACGATCTTCCACTGGAGCTAGGGTAAATGGAATCGACTTGCCGAAAATCCTTGCGAGTCTCTCGTAAGTGGGCCACTACAGCTACATATCCAGTAAGGTTCTGTTGGCTTCAGTTAGCTCAGGACTAGCCCAAGCTTGACCTTGTACAAGCTATTCCTGCTCAGATGTGCTTCACCAAAGCAAACATCAGTCCTCGATGTCGATGTCGATGGCAGGGACCGTTTTCGCAGGTTGCCCGACGATCACGAATCTAGCGCCAGCCGCAAGCAAGAGACTTCAGTTACACATTCCTCACTTCTGTGATCAGAGAGGCGGCAAGGATACCTGTGGCTCACTCTAGGCCCTTTCTGGCGGACAAAGGCATGGCTACCTGAATTACCTTACCTGAGAAGGATACAAGCCGAGAACAATCCTCTTCTTCTTCTCCCAATAATCTGGGCGGGCCTAAGCCCAGTATTTGTGCGAAGCCACACCTAACCTACCTAGGTGTAACTTCAGACCGTCGACCATGTCGTTTTGGCTCTGATCCTCCGCCGCCAGTAAAGTCTTCTCGATCTTGGATGAAGTCCAGGCGCCCGCTAGGATCTACTAACCGAAAATCAAGTGCAAGGCTTATCCTTGCTTCGGAAGTTCACCCGATCTACAGTATGGGCTTACATGACTACCTGCCAAGAAGCAAACTTTCAGCTGGATGAGCCTTTTTAATTAGCTGTTTATGCGACTCTTGCGATCATGCCTACGTAGTACAATGTAGGTAGGTGACCACGTTTCAGCCAAATATGTTGGTGTGCTGGTAAATCGATAAGTTGAAGGTCAGTGCGAAAGGTGGGTGAGCTGAACAAGACGAAGAGGCGAAGACGTTGTGCAACCCATTCAGCCGCCTACGATCTTCCCTGATTTCCCAGCGGTTGTGGTGCTTGCCGTCCGTGTTCCTGGGAAAGGCCACAGAACTCGCAGGCTATGGCCATCCCACATGAGGATTAAGTTTATGGGCGCAAAGTTCATTGTCGGTGGCTTTCTCGGATCGCCCAGCTATGCTTCCCCTTACAGGACGCTCTGGGATGTTCTTAACTTCTTACTGGCAGGCGAACTTGGACGTTAAAAAGGCTTGTCTACAAATCTAACGTAGTTGGGTATCGTGGTGCCCCGATTTCCTGGTCTCCCCCTGGACGATTTGTCACTTTTGCGTTTGCTTCTTAGTCCGCCATAGGCTATCCATGACGACCAAGACACTTCTTCTACGCTAGGATGCCATTCTCGCTCATGAAGTTATTTAAACCACACACTGTCCCCTCACCTCTTACTGAGCTGTGTGACCTATAGGCCATTTGCAGTCGTCAAGTCCTTTCCCCTTCTTATCAATCATTGAATCTCATACTAGTTTTCACATTACCTTCTTCAGCATGGGTCTTCTTTCGCTCTCTTACACGCGCCCAAAGTATGTAAGCCGTCAATCACTCCGCAACAGTATGAGCAGCGACTCGCTGTCCGACGCGGAAAAATCCGATGCTACGGATAACTCCAGCTCTTCTCGTTCCTCCCTTGGAATACCAGACTCGCTGTCCTTTGACAGGATCATTGGTGGTGGCACATGTCCTGTTAGTAAAAGCACCTTTCTCGGATTTACCACTCATCAGCGTACTAACTGGACATACAGCCTATGACTCTCCGTGATTTCATGACCTACCTTATCTACGTGGAGCATGCTGCCGAGAATCTCCAGTTCTATCTCTGGTTCAAGGACTATGAGAAGCGCTTTAATGCGAATCCAACAACAGATGTCAAGCTCGCTCCTGAGTGGACCAGGGCTATGCAGGACGAAGCTGTCATCAAGATCAGAAAGGAACAGTCAGATAAGATGCGAAAAGAGCCCGAGGCAGCGGCCATATTTAACGGTAGCGACTTTGAGAAGAAGGCCGGAAGCCAGGACCGTAACATGAGTGCTGTTGACCCCTTCGCAACACCCCCTCAGAGCAGCAAAGGGGACGATTCCTCGATCTACACAGCCTCTTGCACAATGAACTCACTCAATGCAATGAGCCATCAGAGCCAAGCATCTGACGCCTTCAATATGGTGGGAGCGCAACAGCCTTGTAAGTCAATTATACAGCTCCTGGAACGACATCTGAATCGCTAACCCCTTATTAGTTACGATCCAGCCATTTCGAGAAGAGATCAACAGGGTGATCACAACATATTTAATGGAAGGTGCACCTCGGCAACTGAACCTAGCCTCTTCTGAGCAGAAGGCGGTCATTGTAGCGCTCTCCAAGACAACTCATCCTAGCGCTTTTCGAAGCGTCTTCAAGACTGTTGATTCAAGCCTCCGGCACCAAGCCCATCCCAACTTCATCCGATGGTCTATCTGCAATGGAAACCCTGCCCGCGTGTTCTTCGCTCGATCGCTGGGCGTTGGGCTAATTGCTGCAGGCATCGTTGCTGGGCTCATTCTCACGCTGAGCAACGCTGGCCGAGGATACAGGGCACTGGCAGCCATAGGTCTTGTTCTCGGCATAAGCACACTTGTTGCGGCCTATAAGGGCATGTGTGTTGTTCTGCATGGAATGCATCACCGTCATGTCCGGCCGTGGGAACTGTTTGTGGACAGCAAGAACATGGAAGCTGCGCAGAAGCAGAGTTTTGACTCGTTCGGATCTAAAAACAGTTACGAGGATGAACCCTGGGTCGTCAAGTACGAAAAGCGCAATGTGGTCCGCAAAGTGTTTGACCGCGAGGTCTGGATTCAGGAGCCAGCATTGCGACAGATTCAAGACACCATCTTTGTCCAGGCAATACTCGCTTCAGTTCTCCTGGGCGGCATCATCACAGCCATCTTTGTTGCTGTTCCAGGAGGCCATTTCTTTTGATCGTACAGAGGGCTTCGTTATGTTCTTGCCATGGCAAAGGGGTTACACTGCCCCATGGCAATGCTTTAATAGCTTCCTTTAGGTTTTCTTGTATTGGCCTTTGCTACGATCTCAGCTGCGGATACCCTACTTTTGTTTGTGGATGTGGCCGTTTGAGGGGGAGGGGAGTGTCTAACCGATTCTCGAGTACATCTTGTTGCGCGCAATTTGGTCCAAAACAGTATCGACCATGCTTATAATTGACACCATAACTATTTGATAACATATGAAAAACTACCGCTTTTGTAGACTGTGTCCTTGAATGCCGCTCCATCCTGTTTACTAAAGCCGACGGCAATTTAGGTAGCCAAGCTCGGCATCAAGTCATGACCCCTCCGTAGCCGGGCCATCGGGACTGTCAAACTCAAGCTTTATAATACGGAAGTAAGAACACTTGCATTACGTCTCACCGTAAGCAGAAAAGCAAAATTTCCGAACAAGAATGCGCATAAGAGGCCAATGCGATGCCCTTCAATTGTAGATCATCTCAACAGAAGCCAATTGGCGAGAGAGATCAGGGGAAAGGAGCCAATTTCGCATGTATCTTGTTGAGCGAATACGTACATTTTGACACCCTGTATCCGTATTTTCTGGGGAGCTTTCCCCAGGCAATCCGGAGCCTCGGTCCACCGGCTTTTGGAGAACTAAAATGATGAACGACCGCTATCGATAAAGGGTCAACCCCATTGTAATATCCAAGTCTCCCCATCCGATTATTAGAGCCCCCCTCCATAGCGATTTATTATAACTAGGTATGTCAAGTTAGCAGCTCTGACCTCCTTGTTCTCCCCATTTTATATTTCAAATATATGTTCAAGCCTGTTGTCGTCCCCCTATATATCATCATCAGCCAGGCTATGCAGTAAATCTTCGTGGGTATTGGCCATCTGCTCCCCAGCGCTTCAACTCGAACCATACTATCTAATTACCCCCTCCATCCTCTCGAAAGTCAATCGAGCGTGGCACAGAGACATAATCACACAATGACTCCCGCCTCGGAACACGAAGATGCGATTGCGCAAGAACTCCAAGCTCCGGCGCATCCTTTGGACCACAAGCGCCGCCGTACCATGACGTCGACCGATGAAATAGACAGCACCATTATCCGTCCCGGCAGTGTCAGAATTAATGTCAAAGGCGCTTTCATCGTCGACCCCGATACGGCGACGCCAGCCTCTACCTCTGGCGCAAGCGCGGGCGGTGCTGCATCACATAACGGCCGAATGAGCCCGACGCACCCCGAAACGAGCGACATCCGGCTACCATACCACACTGCAATTGTGAGCCATATTGCGATTGACGTACGTATATCCGTTCTGAGTCACAAGAAGGGAAGCGATGGCTGACGCGGCGAGTGCCATTGCAGATTGGCGGATCGCTTATAAAGCTCGTTTACTTCTCGCGCGAAGTTGATTCTACGGATCCCGGCGGCCGGCTGAACTTTCAAAGCTTCGAAACAGATCGCATTGATGACTGTGTGGAGTTTATGCGACATCTGCGTGATAACCAACTTGTCAATGGCTCACAACCGGGAGAGTTGTGTGTAATGGCGACTGGTGGTGGCGCGTACAAATATTATGACAAAATT
Source organism: Fusarium mundagurra (assembly GCA_013396205.1). NCBI lineage: Eukaryota > Fungi > Ascomycota > Sordariomycetes > Hypocreales > Nectriaceae > Fusarium > Fusarium mundagurra. The sequence goes on along the minus strand of JAAOAN010000582.1, from coordinate 54,575 downwards.
CGAGCCGCACTCGAAGTGGATGTGTCGCAAGAGGATGAGATGGAATGTCTCATCATTGGTGAGCAGCTCTATTCGCTATCAAGGACGTTTTAACTGACAGTCTTGCTAGGACTCGACTTTTTCATAACCGAAATCCCCCGCGAGGTCTTTACCTACTCCGAAACAGATCCCATGCACTTCGTCGTGCCACAGGATAATATATATCCTTATCTGCTTGTAAATATCGGCTCAGGTGTCTCATTCCTGAAAGTTACTGGGCCAAGATCATATCAGCGAGTCGGAGGTACATCGCTCGGTGGTGGTACTCTCTGGGGTCTCTTGTCTCTGCTCACTGGCGCGCGAACTTTTGACGAGATGCTTGAACAAGCCGCTCACGGCGACAACGCCAACGTCGATATGCTAGTTGGCGACATCTATGGAACAGACTATGGCAAGATAGGACTCAAGAGCACAACAATCGCTTCGTCCTTTGGTAAAGTTTTTCGTATGAAGAGAGAGGCTGAATCAGCAGCCGAAGATGGTAGATCCGCTACGCCAGAAGACGCATCCTTCAATAGCGCAGATGTTTCACGATCTCTCCTTTATGCCATCTCAAACAACATTGGACAGATCGCCTACCTGCAGTCCCAAATTCACAATCTATCCAATATTTATTTCGGTGGCTCTTTCATCAGAGGCCATCGTCAGACCATTAACACACTAAGCTATGCCATCAAGTTCTGGAGTAAGGGGGAGAAGCAGGCTTACTTCCTCCGTCATGAGGGTTATCTGGGAGCAGTTGGCGCATTCCTCAAAAGGAAGCCCAAGAACTGGGGCCGCAAAGGAAGTCTTGAGGGCATGGATGACCTTGCTGAATTACGGAGGAATCTCCGCGAAGGGGCGCCCATCTCCAGTACATCATAAATTTCAACAAGCGCATTGGGAAGTCAAACCATGTCAGAAATTTCCAATCCAGCAATCACTCCAAGGCTTCAAACTATTGGAAGTTGACTTGAAGTTGCGTTAGGTCGACTTGTCGGGCAACAAACAAATGTGGTTGTATTACCTTCCACAAGCAGCATTTTATGGCGCAGTATCTCAGGCGTTTGGTACATATTCGGGTTGGCTATCGTTTTTCTTTGAGTTGAGGGCATGGGGCATTGTTCTACAGAAAGTATCAGTGGCGGATAAGCATTTTGCTTCTTTGTTTAGAGATCAGGAAGCTTTATTGAAACACATAAGGGTAGCTACATCAAGCGCAGCAAATTTCTGGGAGTCTATCGTCGTACTCGTTATGCGATTTGATGCCAACTGGGTTTTTGGCATGGCTCTTTGATCTAAGAAGGATGTTTATCGTTGTACAGCATATGTGCTTGTTCTTAACATTATGTTGGAAGTATAGAGGATATGTAATTAGAGCATGATGCCAATTTCAAATCATTTCTATAAATGCTTTTACTAAGTTGGCTTCCATTTCTTGCTCTATCTCTTTCGCTACATGCTGTACTGTACTGAAGACATCATCCATCTCAACATGGCCCAGAGAGTTGCAGACATCGACGATCGGGTCAGAATGCCTTATCTTATTAGCACAACACAAAACCAGTTCTATGAAAACTATCCAGAACAAGCATTCAGAACCCGTCGTATTTTGAACAGACCTGATGTCTGTTGGGAGACTACAAGCTTGAGATCTTTGTCTGATTGGAGTTGTGATCCAGGCGCTCCATGCTGTACCTGCGACTGTGATTGCCAGCCTGCTCTGAGGGTCAACGCGCAGCCTGTTGGATATTTCTGCAAACCCCGGGATCATACCAATGTTGTAAGTTGACAGTCAAGTAGTCGATACCTTGAGATCACTTACTGATTGTGTACATAGCTTGACGGCACACACTCACAGAGCCACGGCGTAGGACAAGGACTGTCAGCCCCTTTCTACGCCCATTGTCAACCCAACACCTATCACAGTTATATGGGAGAACCACGTGTCTTTTGTGGCGAACACGAGGCTTCGTCAGTCGAGGATATGATCTACTATAGAGCCAAGGAGCAGCGCTACAAGAATGATGCCGAGAGAAGAATTCAAGATTGGACACGACTTATGCCTGAACTAGTTGGCAACAGCAATGCCTCGTCCTTAACGCACCGCATGTTGAAGAGATGCGTCAGGAACAACAACAAAGAAGACAAAAACCAAAGCGCACACAAAGACAAGAAGAAAGAGAAGAACAAGGGCGATGAGAGCAAAAGAAAGAGACATACGTTCACCCGACGATCCTATTGAGGAGACTGATAGCAACGAGGGGTGTTCGTGAATCAAGGCGCGAGGGGATAACCTTTATGGGCTGTTGCTACTTGTGTCGTGAGGATAAGAGGTAGAGTGAGTTTGGGCTACATGGTAGTCAATGCATAAGAACTTCTCTTTGGTAATTACCTGATATATCCCTTTATTTCCGTAGTCTAACACATGGCATCATTTACCTGCACTGGGATTGTGAAATAAGGCTGATTTAAGCTCAACGAATCACACCATGAGCAGACACTCTAATCCGTAAAGGGAACGGTCAACTTCACCAACATTTTATAGGTAATTTATCACGCGACAGATTCAAGACAAGTCAATATCCTAAATATATAACTTGCTCCTGGAGAATTGGCAGCCATTAAAAGGGATACATAAGTTTATAATATAAGTCAAGGTTAACATATATGAAAGCATGAGCAAGGCTTAAACATAAAGCCCAAAGTACTATGCCTAGTTCGCAAGAACTGTAATATTAAAAAGAAAACAGTCATCGTACCAGTAGCAACAACGAAGAACATGGCAATACACAAAAGCGAAACGCACGAGGAACAAAACACCAAAAGACAAGGGTCTGGCCGGGGATTGAACCCGGGACCTCTCGCAAGCTATGCTGTAGGGTTTTCCCTAAGCGAGAATCATACCACTAGACCACCAGACCGATGAAAGGAACCTGAGGTTCCACTCGTGTTGTGTTGTTGTAGGCTTCACCGTTGTTATAGAATATATCGTGTGACCGTGGTTGAAGACAACTTCCCCGCTGGGCATCTCTTGGATCTCGATGTCTTGCAGATCAATGGTGGGTTATTAGGCTTTTCTGGGAGTAAGGTTCCTCCATTCGAAACTCAATTGGCCGGGGGCACTGCAATGATCCCGAAGGGCCCTGGATGGTGTTTAACAAAAGCCTGGACGATCGATCCATTGGAATTGTTGATGTAATTCAAATTTGTTCACACCCGTCAAGACCTTGCAAAGTCCTCATCGCTACCAATTGGTCACACTGACCTTTGGCCATAAGCTTTCATCCTAGAACAGAATTAGTTTGTATCTGCAGAAGTATCATCGCGAGGGGGACGACTTACAGACTTGGCAAGTTCATGTATCTGCCCACATCAATCACAGCATCAATGGCATGGGACTCGCAAACATGTGTTGTAGTTCATTTCATTATATTCACTTCGTTGTGGTCGTTGCTGACTCACTTTCCCATGCAGTCATTAGGTATCTTTCATCCTCTGTCCTCTCATTCCCTCTCAGATATCAAGATCTTTGCTTCTAGTTGCCCTGTCCAACGTCCTTGCCCTGCTTGATGCCCTGGCTCTGGCCTCCGCTGGCGGGAGCGTCCTGGAGACCTTGGCCATGCTCGTCCTTGCCCTCGGGGAGGTCAGCGGTCTTGTCAGCGCGGTTGACACGGTCAGACTGGAGTGAAAAGGTTAGTCAGGCAAACAAACAAAATCAACGAGGTGATGATTTGAATAAATAAACTTACGTCGGACTTTCCAACACCGTGGACGATGTTGTGGCCGACAGCCTCAAAAGGGCCGTTGTCAGAAGAACCGTCTCCGTTGCGAGGCATTGTGATGTCTTTGTGGTGTTGACGTGTTTGAGTTGTTTGAGTTGTCTTGGAGGTTGGCTGTGGTTGATGCTTGAGGATGAAGAAGGCGAGTATCTGTTGACTGCAGAGAAGTTTATTTATATTCAATCGTGTTGGGACCCCGCTGCAGTCGACAGTGATTCAGCATCGCGATGTGTGATGCATCGACGACGTCATTCCGAGTAACGTCATCTCGATGGATGCAATGGATGCTTTTCTGCCCCTCGCTCTCCGCAGCCGCAACACGCCGTCTGTGGGGAACAAACACAAGCCAGCCTAGCGAGTCCATGTCTCACCCTGACGGCAACTGAGCAAATGCTCCTTGATGGGACCTGCATGAGATTATCCACCCACTGGACAGCCCGAATCGTCGTCTGTTAGTTTCCATTGTGGATTTGAGTCAAAGAAGCTTGGCACCTGACACCTGGGCAGCATCATGGCCCATTCTCAGTTGCTATTTTAGTTTGATGTGAATGTGAAGTCGGCGGAGCTGCAATCTACTAAGTACACTACCGGTAGCTTATACATGTCTGCTAACTTCTGCCACCGATTCTCTTGTGTTCAAGGTCCATGATTGGTTCAACGGAATCTACTTGGGCTTTAGGACCACAATCTTGTCAGAGCCGCACACGTCACAGACCCTCAATGATAGAACGTCTCAATTATTCCTTGCCCTAATTGTCGTGTATGCATAGCTAAACCATCCACTTCCACAAAACGATCCTTGCCCACTAGTCATAGTAATCGCAAAGACTTTTCAACAAAGTGTAAACCATCCTTCAGTGACCCGATCCCAAAATCTCAACAATGACGGCAAATGAAAATATCACAAGCTTCTGTGCAATCTACACAGTTTAGGTACTCATGCTGTACCCAGTGTCGGAAACGAAAACGTCAATCAAGCTTTGCTGGAACGTCCGCGGCGAGCTCTGGTTCTCGGCGCGGCCTTCTCTTGTTCCTCTTCCTCGACCACAGCATCTTCCTCCTCAGGGGTAGCCGCCTTCTTGGTAGTAGCCTTTCGTCCCTTTCTGACAGGAACAGGTTTCTCCTCAGCATCGGATTCCTCCTTTGGCTTCTGAGCTGAAGCTCTGCGTCCTCTCTTGGAAGGAGCAGGAGCAGAAGTGGGAACTTCATCATCGCTTTCGTTCTTGACCTTCTTAGTGGCCGCCTTTCGTCCCTTTTTGACAGGAACAGGTTTCTCCTCAGCATCGGATTCCTCCTTTGGCTTCTGAGCTGAAGTTCTGCGCCCTCTCTTATTAGGACCAGAAGCAGGAGCAGGAGCAGGAGCAGATGCAGCAGTCTCATCTTCACTCTCATCCTTGACCTTTGCAGCTTTGCGGCCACGGGCCGGCTTACCAGCGGGCTTCTCCTCCTCATCCGCCTTGGCAGCCTTGGATGTTCGAGCTTTCTTGGGCTGCGGCTCGTCCTCATCCTCCTCATCATCAGCGGCCTTCTTGCGTCCACGCTTTCCTTTGGCCTTGGGCTTCTCTCCATCGTCGGTGGCGGCCTGAAGGGTGTTAGAATCATTAACAGGTTGTATTCATGTTCAGGACTCACAGCTTCAGCGGCAGCCTTCTTCTTCTTCTGTGCTGCAGTCAAGTGAATACCCTTCTCACCAAGCTTGTTCTTCTCTGGGTCCTGAATGATGTCAATCACTGTAACCTGTGATATCGATCTCTATACATACCCCTTTGAAATCCTCAGGGTCAATGAAGCCCTGATTGATACAGCGGCGGACCTTTTCTTGCACGTCAGGGTGTTCGCTATCAATGTCAGAACAACATGGATAGAAACAGGATGCCAAAACTCACACAAGCTCATCGTAACCATCGATGAGGTCACAATCGAAGGACCCATCACCTTGCCGGCACAGTTCACGGACATTCTCTAGCTGTTGGCCAGAGACACATCCCCTGATAGGTACCTTGGTATCAGCGATCTACTATCAGTATAGCTGATGAGCTGCAGATACTTACCAATGTTTCCATGTCCAGCCTCCATGCTCCTGGATGACGACATAGGTACCAAACCGCAGGGTGCCTTTGGTGATTTTGTCACCGTTCTTCTTGCACTCAGTGTCCTTGCACGTGGCGCGGTTGTTGGGGGATAACTCTAATACAATGTGAGCGAACTGCTCAGCAGAGCAGATAACAAAGGCGCTGCAGCGTAACGCGATCATGAGGAACGGGGATATTTTGGAGCCTCACCGATACGATATTCACCCATCTTGGCGGCAGTAGAAGGTATGGTACAAAAAATTGAGCGTCGAATAGAGTGGTAGAATGAGAAAGATGAAGAATGCAAACGATGCTTTGGCTTTGAATACCTAAGGTAGGTAGGTAGCTTGTTGCGCTGCGCGTTCGCACGGAAGTGGGGAAAAGAAAATGGTTGTTGGAAAGACTGATGCAAGAAGAAGAAATCTCTTTTTCGCAAAAGGGACGAGAGATTATATACGCGAGCTACTTCTCCTTCTGGTGCTCTGTGAATAAAAACAAAGCAGAAAAGGTGCGATAAGGTGAGATGAGTGAATGAAGGTGGGAAGTGCTGCCAGCTCAGCGTTGGGGATGTACGGTAGTAGTAAGGTATGGTACCTTAAGGTACCTTATGGTAGGGTAGGGTAGGGGAGGGTGCGGTGCGGTACGGTGCATTGCGCGCGACCAACGCGTCCCCAGCGGGCATGCAGGAGTGGTGACATGGCTCCTTCCTCCCCAGATTTCCGCCTGAAACGATACCTACCTGCCTACCTACCTACCTTACCTGTGGAAGCCAGGTTACAACCAATAAGGTAATTACCAACGTTGCTAAATAAAGAAAGAAAATGAAATAAAGGAATGAGGTAGCAAATAGAATGACCTGAGATTTTTTCTTTTTCATCTTGTGAATGGCTGCCAATTGTTGTAGGCGCGAACTACTTAATTCTAAGCTTTTGTTGCTCTTTTCACCCATAACCTGCCCTCCTGGCGTATCTCTCTCTTTGTTCTGGATTACAGAAACGGACACCAGCCTATATACATTGCAGCCAAATTTCTTGGATCAACCGCTTGTTTGATCAATTCCTCCACCTGACCTTCAACGCCCAATGGAATGCTTTCGGTTGGAAGCAAACCCCTGACTTTGCGCTTGATACTGTCTACAACGCTTTGAGGCTGCAGCTTGACGCCCACATCCCCTCGTCGATGTGCCCGTTTCTCCTTTTGTAGATCCAACGTTGGATCGTAGATGAACGCCTCGAGAATTGTCATTAGAGTCTCCTCTTGCTGACGAAGAATGCTCAGAGTCAGCTCGCAAGACTTGCGAAATGGTCCTTCATAACCATATATACCCATCGCAGCCACCATGTTGTGGGTAAGGCGGAACGGCACTCTTTCAGGTTTGGCAAATGTCAGGCCCTTGTCAAAGAGACAATTGAAATCGACATGGAATACTCCACCATTGCCTTCCTCCAAATTCACGTTCTCACCATGTCTATCGCCAAGCCCTAGGATGGTGCCTACCATGGACATGACAGCACACGACCGTGTATATTTTAAACGCGCAGCAAACCACGTTGACGGACTAGGGAACTGTTGCGTGAACCACAGCTGAAGTACCGGAGGAAATCTCCCTAGGACCTCATCAGTAAAGATCCTGGTTTTGCCGTCTGATAAACATGCTTCATCCATGAGTTGCTTAAGAACGGTGTAGTCGGGGTAAATCTTTCGGGAAGCATAAAGATTGATGAGAATGTCTCGCATAGTTTTGATTCCTGGAACCCATTCAATGATTCCGCACTCTTCATTTAGTGGCGTTACAGCATATGTTCGAATGTAAAGCTGTCTCTTGCTGGATTCCGCATCTCGTTTCAGCGACCGATTGATCAATCCATTGAATTCCATAAGACGCTGGTCAGTTCGCAAGTCGTCCTTGGGTTTGATCAGAAGCATGTAGCTTTTGCCATCACTCCCTCGTGCTGTAAGTCGTCTTGGCTTAGCCAGCGAGCTCAGCACGAGCACATCATCCAGAAAGGAGTCAATGGTAACAACATCTCTAGAGAATGCCTTGTGCTTTTTGACATACTCTGATACAGCCGGTAACGTTGCCGTCAAAGAGCTCTCGACAGGCACGACCAACGGACATGGGGTACATTTATGATTGAATCGAAGATCTTTACCCAGGCTGGCATGAACAGTCTTGTTGCCCCGGAAGTCTCCGTTTTGGCATGCAAGAAGCAGCTGTTCGGCTAATTTCTCTCCCATCCTGAGCAGGTGTTTGAAATCGGTCGTAGAGCCCTCAACTTTCTTCGATATGTTCCTGAGTGTCTGAAGGATCTGAGTGCCTCGTGCCTTTCTTTCCGACACTTGTCTTGTGGTCATGATGCCAATAAGGCTCCAAAGCGCTTGCCGAGGATGGGCTTCCACGACCTTGGCAATGATGTGTGTCAGCCGGTCAAAAACGCTCGAGTTGGGGTGGGCAATGCGTGCAACAATCTGTGGTAAAGCTGTGTAAAAGACATACGCCGGCAGCCTATGGATGTATTTGTCAAGGAAAGAGTGCAAAAGATTGAGCTGCTCAACGCGTCTTCGGTGAAGCTCGCGAGAAAGCGATGCTTTCCCTTCTGGTGCTTTGTCTACTTGGGCACCAAGGTCAAGCCAGAGAGTCAAAATTCGTGGGAGAGTCTGGTAAAGATATTTGGTGCCCGAGTTAAGTGAACGGACATAGTTCTCGATGACGAGTCTAGCGACTTCACCGGTGATGTAGTTATCGCTCTGGTCATCGGCTTTGAGCGGCTTTTCAGCTTCAAGAATCTTCTTGTAATGACGGCCAAGATAATAATGCCCCTTTTCCCAAGTCGAGAAGGTCTTGGGTGGCTGCTGATATTTTTCACGCAATGCACCGGCGTGCGTCTGCCCAGCGCTATCAAGCCATTTGGCAAGCAGCAGCTGCGCCCTAGCCGTCAAGAGCTTCTGTTGTGGGCTCAACTTGTTTGAACTTGTGCTGTTTGCTGTCCCTGTTTGTGTCATGAACTTGTTGCTCTTGATTGCTCCCTGCAAAACCTGTATTGCCTTTCGGTGCTGATCTTCTCTCCAAAGAAGCTTGGCATTCTCAATAGTAGCCGCATCATCGCCTAGCTTCGAAGCGTGGAGAATAGCGTTGAAAGACTGGTGAAGCGAGTTCGACTTCCGGGCAAGGCGTGCACTCGAGAGCCATAGCCCAGAAATGTCTAGGTCAGTGAATGTAGGTCTGTGCTGGTAAGTATAGGGGCCGTCGATAGCTCTTGTACAATGGATCTTACCTAGTCAACTCCATGGCGGCACGGCGAATACCAAGAAGATATTGCTTGTCGTTCATGTAAGCACCTATAATTTCGAGTCTCCTTTCTAGGAGGGCTGATGTCGTTTGGCGTGCGAATTCGTCACCCGCTTTTGTTCCTATTATGATTTCCACGTCCGTAAGAACATGTGACTTAAGAAGGAGGTCATGACAGGCTTGTAGCGATGAGGTGGATGCGGCGTTCATCGATGATGAAATTTTGACTCTTATATCCTTCATTATCTTAATGAGCTCTTTAGGCTTGTCTTTGGCCCTGAGCTTTTCGAAAAGGGTCGCAATCGAGATGTTGAAGTCTTCAATAGGGTCGCCGCGAAACCGTTGAGCGAATTTGGTAAGGCTCTCCCACCTTCCTGTAACCCATGCCGCCTCTACTGCATAAGGCATGATCTTGTTGTCCGTTGATGCATCTGTGTGCATACCCTCGATGTGATTCAACAATCCTTCTGTCAATAATTAGCTTGTGTGGGGACAAAACACTGAAGTAACCTACCGTGCTGACCAGCCTGCTTCAGGCAATGAAGCAAGTCAATCTGGATATCCGTGTTGTCAGGGTTCTCAGCGAGTTGCATCTCGTACCAGTTCTGAACAGCAGTCCACCTGCCTGCTTTGCGATGACTCAGAATCTGTTGGTTGATGTCAAGAACTTGCAAATGAGCTGAAATTCCATCAAGGCCATCAGGCTCATCGACATTGGCATAGATATCTTGAAGTTTTTGTAAGAGACGGGTACGCTCCCCAGGTTCTTTCTTCCTCTGTTCCATTTTGTGAGCATGTTGCTCTAAATGAAAAAGAGCACGTGCGTATTCATTGCAATCCACAGCCCTTTGTGCTATGAGTTCGGCTGGGATCAGATCGAGAGCCTCCTGCACTTGAGCTAGCCTCTCCCTGTCAGTTTCTGTGAGACGACCAGCTGCTCGCCTAGTTTGCATCCATCTCATTGCGTAGTCTACAACGCGAAATACAAGCTAATAAACAGTTAGTTCTGGTCACAAGAGTAAGTGATTTTGAAGCCTACATGACAGTATCGCCGCATATCCTCCTTCTCCTGATACGATGCCGTCTCAGCAGGCTGATATTGCAAGATAGCAAGAAGTTCCCCGAGAATATCGTCCCTTTCTTGTTGTGTAGTCCGAGATCCTAAAAGAGTATGCAGGACTATATAGGGAAGGATGAACTCGGCAATAGAAAGATCTTTAACGCGAATGACACGCGCCAGAGGCTCGAATATCAAATCGGCAAATGGCGTCTGCCCCTTACGTAGAAGGTCCAGAACGTAAACCCTGAGCCAACTCGGATAGGGTCTGCCAGGACGAAAGAGCGGATACTCGATTTCGGTGTGTGGCATTGGAGCAACGACATACCGGGAGGCTAGAAAGGGTGCCACAACTTCCCGAACAGTTTCCGGCATTGCAACCCATTTTCGATAGATATCGTTTCCCCCTTTCATCCCTGAGTTTTCCATGGCACATGCAGCTTTGATGTCGCACCTGCCCATGAGTTCCTGCATAGCAAAAGACAAGAATCCCTGGAACTTAACATCAGTCGTGGATAAGAATGCTGGCACTAGGGCCTCTTCCAGAAGAAACAGAACGAAGTCCGTTGTTTCTTCATTCGTCGCAAAATTGTTCAATATGACTATTGATCGTTGTTCTCTGACAGTCTCGATCTTACTGGGGTCCAGGCAGCCTATCAAGCCCATTGCTTCTGTACATAGGCGCGCTATGTCTCCTGGGAAGCCGCTGTATTTACTTGCACAATCCAGAAGTGACCGCATAAGTGCGACAACGCCAATGTCTGACTGTAGACTAATATCAGATGTATGAAGTGCCGCTTGGTTTTCCTGAAGGTATGGTATCAGTTCTGTCAATGCTTGAAGGGCAACACCAGAATTTTCGTGGCAGATTCTCTCAGCGAAAGCTTCCAAAACCTCTTCAACCGCGAGTGTGGCTGGTCTATGCTGATCCAGCTTTGTCTCGATGTCCCTCAACTCTGGAATGTGTCTGAGTGAAGGGAGCTTGACGATGTACTTCGCAACAAGGTGGTCAAATTCATCGACGAGAGACTTAAGCATTTGCTGCGCTAGAAGAGCTGTTGACTCGTTCATGAAGGGCCAGTAACGGGTGACGACGAAAAATGTTGTTTCTAATAATGACTCGACATCTGTCTCTTCAAGATGTGTGAGCATCGATGCCCAACATGAGAAACTTGCTTCTCTCAGTGCATCTTGTGCCAGTGTCGAGAGCAAACAAGCAGACATCTAAGAATACAGTCAGTATTCTGATTTAAGGCCGGACACCTATGACACGTACTTGCGGTCTGGCTGTGCTTGCATAGCCCCTCGACACCCGGATCATTTCCTCCATAGCCCGAATGTAGCGCCGACGCTCTGGGTCAGGAAGGCTCTGGTCATTGATAACATCGAAGAGACATGCCATGAGGCCAAGAAGTTGTGAATGAATAAACCGGGCAGTGTGATCCGACTTCTTAGCTCGGGTTTCTTTGCTTGCTGGGATCATCATTTTCGCCATTGTGTCTAAAGCTTTGCGGACCTGAAAATGCATAAGCTTACGCCCAAGGTGCATTGATGTTTGACTTACTGGTGCCTTTTTTGTTTCATCTGCGTCGCCGGCAGCTTTAAGTAACTCTATGACAGTGAGCACTGGTTCCACCTGAAGCAGGTTGACGAGGGGCTCGGTTTGAAAATGTGTCGATAACTCCTCGAGGCGAGATTTCGCGAAACTAGCGATGTCGTCTGTATCCTGAACCAAGAGCAAGGCCAGAGTTGCGGCTAGATTCGCAGGGTCGATTAATGGTAGCCAAACCTCGGACTCCTGCCGTGCCTCCGCAATCTTTTGGATAACGTCTTTTTGCTTGTCAAGCACAAGCCACGGCAGTGCGTGAGTTTGAATCAGGAGGAGTAACTCGTTGACAGACACTTGTAGCAATTCAGCAATTGTCCGGCTCATTTGAGGGCGTTGGACCATGTCTTTGGTGGTCATGTATGCTAGGTTTGGCCAGAAAGGCTCGAAAAGCCTACGTGGGGTTACTCGACGAGCATCAGCTAGGTTCAATAGCTCATTGAAGGCGCAGGCTGACACGATATTGTTGTTGCTTCCCAAGTACTCCAAAAGCTTGATGAGAACCAAGTTGAGTTCGTGTTCCCAGACCACTGTTCCTAATTGACCCCATGCCATGATAAACGTTTCAGTTAAATTAGGCTGGTTCTTATCTGAGATTGATTTCAGGAAAGCAATCGAGTTTTTTCTATTGCGCGAGATCAAATCTTGCGTTTTCATGGGAGAGGATCCATTTGATACATTTGTCCGGAAATTGCCATCTGTGAAGGTCGCCTGAGCCTGATTCACTCGTGGGTTCCCAACACCATTGGCTTCTGCTGGTCGAGCCGGAAGAACCATGCTGGAAAGAATGGGCTCTGGCCTAGCTAAAGAGAAGGTGGCTAAGACACGCCCGGCAGCCACCCGCAGCTCCCTCACAGAGCTGTTTAAGGACTGAAGACACCACTGGCCTATCCCAGATGTTTCCAGATTAAGTAATTCGGTATCCTCGCAGTGGAGAATCACTCTCCTTATAGCCAACATGGCAGCAACCCTCGGACGCCGAGACTCAGCAAGAGCGGGGAGTCGGATCAGTTTGGTGAAGAGTGCCTCGATTCTGGATTTATGCACGATTGCTCCATGAAAGTTTGATCGAACTGGGGGTGCATTATGTTCACAAATGGAGCAGGCTGTTTCTGTCACTGCTGCTTTTGCATCATTGATTGTCTCGTTGCCACCGTCCGCCGCGCAAGATATCCGCGATAGCAAATCAAGCATGAGACATTGACGTGATATGTCAGCCTTTGGAAAGGCTCCCCTACTTCAGTAAGTATTTGAAGACCAAATTAGTGAAATGACTAACAATATCTGATTTTCGAGATCAAGAAAATCTTCGTCCACATCTGCAAGCCCTATAACGTCACCCAAACGTTTCATGAGGACCGCCATAGGGCTAGAGTCTATTTGTGCTATTTTTCGGCGTTTGGGACGGTCTTGTGAACCTGTGTCGGGAGGCTCGTAGTTCAGCGCCAAGGTCTCGATGATCTCTTGCACTGCAGAGTCCTCAAAACTCTGAGGATGTAAGTTTGAGGAGAGCAGCTTTGGCCTGGGATTGAAATTGATCTGTCTCAAAGTCTGTATCACTCTCTTGTTGAGAATTAGTTGCTGATGGAGGAATTTCGGAGGATGTAACCCACCCACAGATCTGTTCCTTCAGGCAGGGAAGTATAAAACATTGAAGACTCATCTACAATGCCGGAAACTGCTAACCGACAAATCGACGTATTTTCAGCAGAAGCTGCTGTTATTATAGCTAGAGCCATGCAGTATGTGTGCCGCGTTTCCTCATCAATGTCTAGCATTGACATGGGATTGAGGCTTGTCGCGATCTCACCGCAAAGCAATACCATGAGAGTGATGGCCTTCTTATGAACAGAGGCGCTGATGCCTTTTCTTCTCAGTAGTGCTCGCTCAATTTCTTGAGCCAGTTGGAGAACATAAAGCGAAGAGGCAGGAAAGTTGCTACCGTACCGGGTCTGGATAACCCGCATGTCCCCTAGGACATCAATCAACCATACCACACTCTCTGAGAAGGAGGTAGCGTTATCAAATGCATCATCTGAAGCTGTCAGAGGATATGCCACCACTTTGCAAAAGCTGATCAGTTGGTGCAGCGCTTGTGACATCCGGTCAACAGAATATGTAAGTTGGCTTGTGAAGGGCGACTCCTTGTCGACGAATTGGCTGAGAGCAATTTGAGGAGGTAGGGAAAGTGACTTGAAACTTTCTTCCACTGATGGAACTAGTAGAGGGTCTTGAAGTTGTTGAAGGATATCTGTCAATTAATTGTGAGTTGTTTTATTGTCCAAGTCGAGCTAACTACTCACGAGATGTGATGGTACGCAGAAAGAATAAGAAGGATGGCGCCATATCCCACAGGGTCCAGTTTTGTGCTATTACTAGCATTGTATACTGGAGGAAGCCTTCTATTGCTTCTGTGAGTTCAAGACACTGGGAATGGCCGAGAAGTCTGAGTAGCTGAGGAAGCAGCCAAACCCATAATGGCTCCCGCCCACGGAACATATACTCTTGCTCACCCACTCTATGTTTTAGAACTGCCGGCGTTTCTTTGATAGAGAACCTGAGAAAACTGATGGCCTTAAGGCCTTCTGTCCGTACTTGTGTTCGGTCAAGAAATGGGTCATCTAATCGAATTCCTTCAAGAACAGCTCTTGAGTAAACGTAAATAAGCATATGATTATGCTCAACTCGGTCCTCTGGTGTCTTGAGAAGAGTCGGATCATCTTTGACACGTTGAATAATAGCAAAGAAGCCTTTGAGTTCACTGTTCTCATCTGATTTGGAGGATTTCGTGGATGCTGAAATATTCTCCACAAGCTGAGCAGCTAACGTTGATGGAGGAGGGCCAGCAACGACTTTACCGGCCGGTTGCCCATGATCCGGTACAGCCGCCCTTAAATGCAGATTGGCCGCCATGGTGCACGCAACATCGTTGGGTGCGGCTGTATCTTGTTGCTTCAAAGATGAATGGTCAAGATTGGTACTAGCCAAGGCACCTTCGACGTGGAGGACGCGACGGGACTGGTCACGGTGGGGCAACACGAAATCACGTGACCAATAAGAACCATTTAGGAGTTAGATCCCTCCCTGCTGGTATCAGAACCATACCTTTATCAAACGACATTTCATTACGATGGTTGACATACAACGGCAGAGGCTATATAGTGGTACCTATATATGATCTCACACACTCATCTCCCCTTTTTACTCTTGTCTGACTTCGTAACTTGTCTTTCTTGCTCAACGTTCATAGCGAACACTGATCATGTCATGTGTTACTCCTAGACGAGCGCGGCTTAGCATTTGGTACATCAGAAACACTACGGAATTTCTTACCTCCAAGTTTGACTGTGTACGTGATCTCCGCTGACCCGTACACGGCTTCGATGGCTCCTTTCAGACAATAGTACCGATGCCAACCCATACGTCTGATCTTCGCGGTTCTTTTGACTGCTTCTGGGATCTTTCTTAGGTCAAGTGAGAGCGTTCCGATGTGCTGCGTTGTTTCGTCGAGATGAACGGGAGCTTTTCCGTCATTATTGTTGCTGTAGATATCGATCTCGGTTTGTGGCACATGGCCAAGCATTACCGGGAGATCGCATTGGTATTCTATCCGTGACGGTTTGCCTTCTGGGTACGACTCACCCTTCCAAAGTTAGTGGCAATGAATACGAAGTTTGGAGAGGAGTCAAGATACCTTCTGAATAAACCAACACATTTCTGAGACGACTGTTTCTTGCTCTTTTTCCGACCAGAACCTATAACCGTCAGCAACCAGATTTACCAGAAAGAACGCATACGAACGCTTCTCTAGGGTTGTGTTTCATCATATCGTATTTCGTCATCAAGCATGTACCGTACGATCGTCTTGCAATTCGAGATGCAACCTCCACCCGGGTGCCTGCTGGTTGATATCGACTGAGCCCATGCATTGCGGCACCTTTTACCACTGCCGTCCAGCCACTTTCTGGTTGAAGAACATCTGTTCG
The DNA here is from genome assembly GCA_013396205.1 of Fusarium mundagurra. Classification (NCBI taxonomy): domain Eukaryota; kingdom Fungi; phylum Ascomycota; class Sordariomycetes; order Hypocreales; family Nectriaceae; genus Fusarium; species Fusarium mundagurra. The sequence goes on along the minus strand of JAAOAN010000582.1, from coordinate 38,765 downwards.
GCTAGATATTGCATCACGCACGCGTGACTTCAAATATCGACTTTGCCCGAAGCCTCCAACCATAATCACCGCGGCGACACCATCTCCCGCCATCTTGATCTGTTCCTTGATAAGACACACAACATCCTTCATGATGGGCTCAAAGATTTTGGTTTTCATATCGTCTTGCGTCATAGTGTATCGGTTCCGTCGTAGGCCAAGACTGGGATCGACTTTGAGAGTCAATGGTTCGCCCTTGGGAGAAAAGGTTTTCTTGAACTGTATCCCTTTGAGCGAACTGACTTGAGAGAGAAAAAAAACTTGGGATCTTACCGACTCGAACTCACTCAAAGCTATTACGAGTCTCTCATCAGTCCAATACTTGTCTCCATGAGTTTGTTTCAGATGCCGACGGAAGCGCATATTCAGCATGGACGAGCCGCACTTCCCGCCTGTACCCTCGGTGACTTCTTTTACTTCAACTCTGCCTATTTTGGTTACTTGATAAGAGATCAAGTCAACGGTGCCGCCTCCCGCATCGCAAACAACAAATTTTCGACCTACTTGTAATGTAGAGGGGCTAAGGGTCTTGAGGGTGTACAAAGCGGCTGCTTCCTTGTCATTTATTAGCAACACACTTCCCTCTGCGACTCAAAATCCAACCCACCGGTTCTGATATGAGCTGGATCCTCTGATTACCACAAAATCCTGCCATGGCTGCGGCCTGCTCCGTCGATTGCTTTGCTTTTGGCGACCAAATAGCGGGGACCGTGACGACAAAGTCCATGGGTGTCGATTTTACCACACTCGGCGATAGTCTCTTTTCAAGTAGACTGACGAAATGCTCATGGAGGCATGATAGATAGACCTTGGTCAGGTCTTTTGCCGATTCTCCCTCCTTGGTGATCTGGGCTGGATCATCGAGCTTTCTAAAAGGATCTGGTCAAACATGGCAAATGGACTGAAGGCACAGCAAGACGAACAGCTTGAAATACCTGATCCTCTTCGCAGACTCGGGAATCTGAAATCCCCACTGCCACCCACTCGCCACTCTTCGGAGCTCAGTTGGTACTTTGGGACTGCTCTTCGAAGAGCCGGTTGAGGGCCATTCTGTCAAGACATGCTGAACATCAGGCTGCAAGGGTTAGCAAACTCACCCCGAGAGATGGTAGGAAAACACTTACCCGAGTTGTGTCAGCCCAAGCGACACCTGAGTATGTCGTTCCAAAATCTATGGATACAACGATTCTGCGATTGCTCATGACCGAACTACTTCCTAGAGGCTTCCTACGATTGTTTCATTGTCAACTATTTGTGGTGGAACAATCAGGCATGATCTAGTGATGTACGGGATATGGAACTTCTCTGCCCAAAAGCTCATTCGTGAAACTGGGACTTGCCCCAGAATTCACTCATGACGACCCCCAATTGGTTACAATAGAAACCAGCAGGGCGACGGAGTTCTTCGCCAGCACCCGAGGATCTGTCTGTAATTCTGGACGTGGCCAGCCATTCAATCTGACTCTTCAGGCCTCATTTGTTGTGTGGGCCTGGGGTTGTTTGGGCCTCGCTCATCCTCACCGACCAGTTATGGAGCAATGACCACCGCTTTTACCACCAACTTCGGCCTCATCAGGGCTTTCAATCGAGTGGATAGAGGGGTTTGGGCACTGCAGACTTGGCCTTGAGCAGAAACTCGGCGCAGCTATGAATGACAGTAACCCTGGTAAATTCAGGCAGTGGAGCATGCAGTGGCCGCCTAAGCGGCCTAAGGCGAGACCGACTTTTGATGTCGTACAGCTGGAGACTTTCGAATGCATTAGGTACCCATCACCTGGCGCCTAAATGAAACCATGTTTGGGTCCAACCGCAATGTGAGGCTGCGAGTATTGAGTACTTTTCCAAGGAGTCTTGACGCCCATTGGTGGCACGCTGTAAGATAGCCCTGATGTGTTGCCTTTGATTCGACTTACCAGACGGACAGGACCAACCTAACGGATTACTGGCCAACCTCTGTCGCTTAACGATTTGCACGTGCGACATTGACAGACTCATCGTCATCTCTGGGCTGTTATACACAATAACTTTGAGTACAGCAACCCGTCATCATGGATCCGGAGACGACGAAACAAGGATCCCCACAGACTCCCGCACTTAAGGACAAACTTGCCAGCGAGACCCATTTGCGTCGCTTCACGGAGAATGTATTGGACTCCAGGCAGCAGGAGATTGAGAACCGGGAATCAGAAAAGGGCCAGCTTGCAGAAGAGGCGGAAACTCTCAGAAGACAACTTGCCGTCACCAGGCGGCAGCTCGCCGAGGCTCAGGATCAGATATTTCGTCTACAGCCTAGGAGAAGAGATATCACAGAAACAGAGGCTAGAGAAGCCTACAAGGTGCTAGTTGGGAATGTCCAGCGCTGGGTTGAAAACCGTGCTGCATATGCTATTGAGGATCTGGAAATTGGCCGCCTTGCTGCCAGAGCATCCTCTCCAGAAGGGCTGCGATTCGTTTCTCTTCTCAGGGAACAGTCAAGACGATGCTTGAATGTTACGCAGTCTGATGAATTTCACATCACTGGGGTCATCATGAACTATCTCCACGTTACTCTGTTCTCAAAGTCCTTTTATTGTCCTCTCGATGATGCGGAAGGTGACGGAACGTCGAGGTGGGTTGATGATCTCGAGAACACAATGTCTCGACTGCCAAGAGGTTTGTCTTAATCTCAGGGCTCGATATATATACCAATTTGCTGACATCTCACCAGATACAGCTCATTGTAGGGAATGGAGAAGCGAGACGCTCACTGCTTTGACTCACCAACCATCTTTCAGAACGCGCCGGCAAAGGTTTTTGAATTTTGTTGTTGACGACCTGACAACTTTACTGTCAATCATTGCCCCGAAAAGCCCTCCAGCTGAACTGCAAGGTTCTATTCGTCGAAGCATTGTAGACCCTGCAGCAGATCTCGCTCATCAGCTTCATCTGGCGCCCAGTGTATTTTCATTGAAGTGGCCTGCTCGTACAGCCGCGACGAGGTTGGAGGTTTACCAATGCTTGAATCTGGCGAATGGAGGAGCAACTCTTGACTTGAGTGGAACAAAGGCAGCTTCTCAAGCACGCCGCGGTGTCATATATCTCTTTGATATAGCTCCTGGACTTTTCGTCGAGAGAGTCGAGGGTGGTAGAAAGCTCGGGTTGAAAGCAATTGTTAAACCCACAGTTCTCGTCACTACCCAAGGTGGGGATGTGCTCCAGGGCCCAACAATCATGAGTTTCCTATGGAATAATACGCCAGCTTCTCAAGGAACCAGTCGAAGCTCATCAAGAGCATCAAGTTCAAGGAGTGAGTACAGGTATTCTACACATCCTTTTAAGCTCTGACACGTCTTAGGACCAGCTGGATCTGTCATATCGGCATCAAGCAGACAAAGATATTAGTCCGCGTTTTATGAAATTGTGTTCTTGTAAGGCGTAGAAGTCAGCAAACAGAGACAACAGCATTAAAGGATAAAACGATGAATGGAGAAGAATAAAACGCACGTATGCTACTTTTATTGTCTGGAGGATATCATATTTGGGTATTTTAAGGAAACTGGGCTAGAAATTCTTTTATCGATACCAATAACCACCATAACCTTCCTGATGAGTAACGATTACCGGTATACTACGAACTCGACGGGTTGGCCGAGGAGGTAGAGGCGGTGGTGGAGCGCCAACTTCTGATGCAGGTCGCCGCCGACCAGGAACAGGAACTTGTAGAGTGTTTCCTGGGTAGTGCGGCGCGAGTGGCCTTGGGGGAAGTGGTGGTACTGATGGCCGTGGTTGTGAAGGCCGCCCGAGCCTCTCAGGCATATTCGAGGCAGCATTCCTGGTCCAGCGCTGACCTTGAACCACCTGAGGTTGAAGGTGCAGGGGTCTTTGACCAGGTGCTCTGTTGTTTGACGGTGAGGATTCTCTCCCTCTGGGAGGAGTTGCTCGCTTGACCTCGCGGGCAGGTTGTTTCACTTTTTTTGCGGGATTCGGAACTTTTCTCACAACTTTTGGCTTCGGTGGTCCGGCAGCTTTCGCAGGTCCAGTTGCTTCTTTGTCTCCTGAGTTCTGGCCAGTCGGTGCTGGAATGAAAGGTCGGACACAGTTGCTGATATAGTCGTTGGTGACCCCTAAGGATGTGGCATCAACAATGCCTGAGTTGATTCTGTTGATATACTCCTCTTTTGGTTCGCTATCGACAATGTATCTTGGACTTATGTATACCAAGATGTTCTGTTCCAAATGTGGCTTGTGGTTGATGGCCTTTCTCTGCCCTTCCCCTTGCTGGGCAAGGACTCGTGCGTGGTCTGGGCCACCATTGTTGACAATCCAAGACACAGGTCGGCGATATAAGGCGGCTTCAGCACGCCGTAGCGTAACAGTCATGTACTTCTTCTGGTATGCGTCCTTGGAAACACCTTCGTTGATGTCAAGACGAGCCTCGTCGCGGGGATTGATCTCATAAACAAGGCCTTCAACCCAATGTCCTTGAGACTCGATAACATTGGCATATCCACGCTCGTTGATCTGCCAACGATGATTTGCCAGCTTCCCAGAGCCGATGAATTTGCTTCCAGGACATCTTCGTTTCATCTGCTGTAGATGAAGATTACTACCATAGGCAAAGTAATACTTGGTGAGCGGCTGGCCGGTGTCGGCCTGAGCCTCATCTGCAGACAAATTCATGCTGTAGATCTGTCGGGGGCAGCAAGCTCCGTGTATCCGATGGCGAGGTGCAGGGTAAAAAAGTGCGTATGTTTGTGTGTGTGTGTGTGTGTGTGTGTGTGTTGCGTTACGTTTTCGCTGTGGTAGGAGAATGTGATAGTGAGCTAACGGCGATTAAGATGTGATGTGAATCGGCTCCCTCACATGAGAAAAACAATATCGATCAAGCAAAGAGTGTCCACGTCGACTTGGCTAAAGCATAAACTAACTTACGTACAGCAGCTGTGGTCAGCGCCAGCAGCGCTCAATGGGCGGAGTGGGCTAGGTTGTGCAAGTCACCGACTGGGCCTTATTGTCACATTGGGCAGCAAATGAGTCAGATTTTCACAAGAGGAGACGCCAACTCATGGCCAATTGCTGCGTCCCACGTTGGAAGACTCGCAAGGTACCTGGCAAGCGAACTTTGCAGGGTAGACGCGGTTACATTTTGGTGAATACCGACTGTCTGGGCCTTTACAGATGACAGGCAAAAACAGGCGTCGTTTGATAGCCTCAGAATATTCAGACGCTACGAGACGGCCCAGCCCGCCTCCATTTCCTTGTTGGGCTCCGCACCGTGGCCCCGGTCTTCCGGCATTTCTCCCCGGAGCCCCCCGGCCAGATCCACAACGACAGCTCCCGCCAAACCATGCATCCGCACCGCCATTCGAGGCCAGAAAGTCTTTTGCTGTACTTAACCTGAAGGCGAGGCGACAATTCTGAGATGTGACAATGACAGCTCAGGTTAGGCGAGCGAGCGAGTTACTGACAAAAAGCTGAGAGCCAACAACTGACAATTCTGTGGTTGTGTCTGGGTAAAGCAAGCGGCCGTATCCAAACGTTTTGAACAAGGCACAAGCGCATCAGGAAACGGGTGATCACCTTCATGTAGTACGACTCCCTCTCTGCAGCAAGTTGGTTATTCAAAAACCCAGGTGGTTGTCTTATACAGCTGCATGGCCAAATCCGCCACCTTCAACCCGACCCCAGCCAAATCTACCATTCTTTCTTTTTCGAGTCCCCAAATACTTCTCACATCTTGTCGATCATGACGGTACCGAAGCTCAGGCATTACAACTTCGGCGTGGAGATCGAGGCTGTGGTAAAACCTTACGGTGGTGCTGATAGCTTCACCAATGTCGACTGGTATCGACAATTAGCACAGAAGCTACGGAACCGCAACATCGAAGCTGTGCACGATGACTGTTCAAAATACAGCAAGCATCCGGAGTACTACGGTGGTAAATGGTTCGTCACTAGAGATGGATCTTTGAAGAGAGAGCGTCCCATGGGTATGTCATTCTCTTCACCGTGAAACCAGCGAACCGTTTAGTTTGCTCACTAACAGGGGATCCTAGTCTGCATGGAAGTCGTCTCCCCTCGCCTAGATACCAAGCAACATGTCAGCGGCATACTTGGCGACTTTTGGGAAGCGATGCGTGTACACTTCAGTCCCCAACGCGATATCTCCTGCGGCGGCCACGTCCATGTCACTCCCGTCTCTGGTCAGAACAAGTTCTCCCTACGTGGCCTCAAGAAGATTGCGTTTGCATCCGTCGTTTATGAAGAATTTGTGGCAGCTGTCCTCCCCAAAGCCCGTCGAGAAAATCAGTACTGTCGGCCAAACAGTCAAAGCATGGGTTCTGGGTTGCGTGAAACGCTGATACGATTCGGTAAGAGCAAGGGCTCACTTCTCCAAGTCGCATCAGAGATCAAGTCAACAACATCCGAAATGGATTTATGCTACTATATGCAGGGGAACCGATACGTGCTATGGAACTTCCAGAACATTTTCCCAAACCCCAAGACAGGGAAATGTACTGGCACGGTTGAGTTCCGGGGGGGCAACCAATTCTTAAGTACAAATGGGACTCTTGCTTGGGTGGCGTTCGTAATGGGATTCATCACACTGGCCCTGGAGGAGGTAAGTCGCTCGAATGGCGTGCTGTGCTCAAACGCTCTGTTGACATCTCTTTCAGGATCTCCTCAACAAGCTTACTACTTATACTTCGCCCGACAACCCAAAGTTCCAGGCACGTCTCGAAGACTGGTGGAAACGGATACGTCAAGCGGCCAAGCAATCAAAACTTTCTCGATATCTACCCTCGGAGTACATAAAGATGCATACAAGATAATCATATGGCATGAGATTTCTGCCAAGACGACGACAGACCCGACCCCACGCCGCCTTGGGTTCAGGGTATATGTTCTTTGACTTATTATGGGACACAGTTTCAGACACAGCATGATTCATGATTTCAATTAATGGAGCTATTGGTGTTTAGGCGTATGCATGTTTTGACATTGGAGATTAATCATCTCCGTATTTGACAAAGTGGAACAGGCCCAACGACTGGGCGGGGATCAAGTACATTTCTCTTTAGTAGGTAGCGTATCAACCAATCTCATTTAAGTAACGCCAAATTCGTTCATCGTGGTATCCAATATCATTCATGACTCTCCGTCCTTTGTTTCGCCCTCTTCAAATAGTACAAGTACCGTACCAGCCTTGCAAATATCCTGCATGCCGTTAGATGAGATATCAGAGAGGATTGCCCTGGGAACTTACTCCTTCTTTATGTGCAAGCTTCTTAATTATGCCATCCTGCGGCGACCGGATAATAGTTTCCATCTTCATTGACTCAATTCTGAGAGATTGTTAGCTTAGTCTGCATATCGGAAATGGTCAACTTACACCACAAGTGGTGCTCCCTTTTGCACAGTTTGACCCTCCACTACTTCGTTCTTCAAGATCTTGCACGGCATCGGCGCTGCGACAGAAGCGCTTGACTCCTTGAGCCCAAGAGCTTTCTCGTACCACTTGGGCGGTAGAAGGACAAGATCTGTTTTCACGCCATGCTGGAAAACAGTAACCTTTGTGTCATTGTCTGTGTGTTGAGGGACCACTGAGGATTGAATGCGCTCAAGGGGGAAGTATGACTCGAGTTTCATCACTTCACCTTCAGGCTCAGGCTGGCAGGTAATATTTGTGAATACTTGGGGTGCCTCATCACCTTTACGGTGGACAGCAACGTTGTAAAGGTTATGACCTGTCTGTGTCACACTAGCCTCAACGACCTCGCCCTCTTCCTTGCTGTACCCATCCAGGATTCTAAAGTTGAGCTTTCGTTCCCCGATGTTGTTCGTTTCGCCAAAGCCAAGTGTCAAGCCATGGGGACCAGAATTTCGAAGTTCAAAGTTGATCATCCCGAGGGCTGCTTGGGCGATAACTTCATTCTTGATAGGTCGGGGTTTGAAAAGCTCCTCTCGCCACTTGTCGATGAAGCCCGTTTCAACGTCTCCAGCCACGAAGGCATCAGTCTCGCAAAGTCGCTTGAGGAATTCGATATTGGTAGCAACACCAACAATTTCGTATGAGCGTAGAACGCTTTCCAATTTGGCGATAGCACGTTCTCTCGTATCCCCTCGCACGATAAGTTTGGCGATCATGCCGTCGTATGCTTCAGAGATAGTGTTACCAGATCGGAATCCCCAATCTAGGCGAACATCCTCGTTCTGTAATTCCGCAGGGAGATAAGCTCTCACTAATTTGCCGGAGTCAGGAATAAAGCCCTTCTCAGGATTTTCGGCATAAATTCGTGCTTCAATGGCGGCACCCCTCTCGTTCATTTGTGCTTCCACCTCTTCTTGGGAGAGTGGAAGCTTTTCGCCTGCAGCAACTCGGAATTGCCATTCGACTAGATCCAGGCCAGTCACCATCTCTGTAACAGGATGCTCCACTTGAAGTCGAGTGTTCATTTCCATGAAATAGAATTTGTTGGTATCCTTGTCGAGGATAAACTCAACAGTGCCAGCCCCGACATAGCCAACTGCTGAGGCTGCTTTTCTCGCCTTTTCCCAGAGATCGTGTCGAGTTGCCAGATCTAGATCTGGAGCTGGGGATTCTTCGAGAATCTTTTGATGCCGACGCTGAACACTGCAGTCTCGCTCACCAAGCGCGACAGTGTTACCCCATTTGTCGGCAAAAACTTGCACCTCGACGTGCCTTGGTCGAATGATGTACTTCTCCACTAGCATGACCTCACCTCCTTCACCAAATGAGGCCTTGGCTTCGGCACGGGCACTTCTGAGTTGCGTCAAGAACTCCTCCTCAGTCAGGACGATTCGCATTCCCTTGCCTCCGCCTCCTCGTACACTCTTGAGGAGCACCGGGAAAGTGATGTTTTTGGCATGCTCCAAGAGTTCCTGCTCGCCCTGGTCTGCTCCATGATACCCTGGCACACAGGGAACATTTGCAGCTGTCATAATTTCTTTACTGCGGGCCTTATGTCCCATGTCGGCCATGGCACTAGCGGGCGGTCCGACAAACACGATGCCTTCCTCTTCGCAACGCTCTGCGAACTTTGAATTTTCGGATAGGAAACCATAGCCGGGATGGAGTGCCTGGATGCCATTTTGCTTCGCTAGAGCAATGATTTTCTCACCGTCAAGATAGGCGTTTGCGGGACCTAGCGCCAAAGACTGGAACCCCGAAGAAGCATGCCATGAGCCAGCGTCAACATCTGTATAGACGGTTGTAGCCCGAATGCCAAGGCGCTCAGCAGTCCGGTTGATACGGATGGCGATCTCACCACGGTTGGCGATAAGGACAGAATTGATGGGTGTGTGCTTTGGTGCAGATGATGAAGAAGCCACTGAAGAAACAGACGCGCTTGGAGCAGATGTCGAGAGGAATCGAGGGAGGGGCTTCAAAGGAAGTCGACGGTTTGCGCGAAGTGTGGAACGCATGATGAGCAATGGGGTTAATGAAGCGCCCAGTGTGAGATCAAGGAGCAGTATGCAACCTGACAGAAATTCAGAACGATTCTCACTGACATAAATAAGAAGAGAACCCGACTGTAAATCTCCGTCCCGGGTGATGAGCCGTCCCTAATGCCGTGAATGTGCTATGCCGTCGGCTTTGAAGGTTCAAATCGGCAAGGACAGACGTGACCGTGAGGAGCCGCAAGTAACCGGTACCTAGGTGCCTTCCCCAGACGACAGTTTAGAAGCTTAGCTCGAGAACTCTGGGGAACGCACGCCCATTGTCATTACGTCATATTCCCGCGATTATGGGTGACTCAGCAGATGCTAATTTGCGGAACGTACCGTGCAGCATGTCGAGCCCCTCCACTACCTCAAGATATTGGATCACAGCATCATCAATCATCGCAGCCAATATATCATGGATCAAATACCTCTCAACTCCGAAGCTTCTCAGGGTGATACCAATAAGCAAACAACGTCGACGCTTCCGCCAGATGTCGTTCAATGCCTCGACAATGCTCGATTTGTAGACCTTCCCCGCACCACCAACAATGCCATCACAGATCGAAGGCTGATAATGCATATAGCTTCACTTGGCAACATGCACCGATAACGTGCCGCATGTCTCTCTAATGAACTACACATATCTTCCCTCGTCACCTTATTCTAACTACCCTGTCATCATCATGACTACGAACCCGGCATCACGCAAAACCACAAATTTGGTCGCCAACCCCAATGTATCCCTTCTTGTCCACGATTGTGAGTCGCATCTTTCATGCTCGAGATTGCTGAAACCTAAAATATACTGACAATACTTCCAGGGGTCTCCCATCGACCACCTACCCACGGCCGCCGACCATCTGGCGGCTCTCCTGGCCCAGAGCACCGGTCGAGTCTCGCCTCACTCCTCTTGAATCTCAACACTTCAGCACTCTCTAGCATCAGTGCAACCATAGGAGGTGCCGCTCGTCTAGTGCCTAGTGGAACAGACGAGGAAAAGTATTACCGCGAGCAGCATCTGGAGAACAATACTTTCGATGAGTCCGCAGCTCAGCCTTTCCAGCGGGACAATGGACCTGTAGAGGATGGAGGCCGCAACTGCTTTGTAGCCGGTGAGGAAGTAAGAGTTGTTTCGGTCGATATCAAGGATGTACGCATTAGCGATTGGAAGGGCACTGTAAGAGACTGGGCGATCGTGCCAGAAGGTAACCTGGTCAACGGAACTGAGCAAGAATGATCAGGTTGCAATCTCCACGTCCTTTGCCAGAGCCTTATCGTTGTACTTTAGCAATCAGTTTTCAAGATGCAGTAAGGTACATTATTGGTTTAAGCAATTCAATGTGATAATATTGACTATTGCAATTATTCGCACGACACAGGCATTCCAGATAGGGTACCATGGAGATCAATTCCTCAAAACCAGTGCCTTTTTCGCACAACGAAGTAAAAGCAGGCAAAAAAACACATCATATCGCTCTTCCACCAGGTCAAGCTTTGTGAACCCGGGGTTGCCGCAAGGCCACGACAGTATAAATTTTCCTGATTCCCAATCAATTCCAGCCACCCAACGCCTTTGCAGACAAACAACTGTAAAGACAGATCAATCAAACTCATCAAATAGCATTTGACGCATGAAAGACATGGTCATTTCACCTCAGTCTAGTGTATGTAGACGACAGGTGCATCATCGAGCCCACTCAACAACCTCGAGGGCCATCATTACCAAAATAAGAGTAGAGGGAAGAATCCTGCATATGTTAGCGCAATTCGGGATGGATTACACCGAGCATCAGGTGTCATGACTTACCAGATGACATAGCTCTGGAACAAGATTCTGCCCATTGTCTTCTCAAATACACTGTTGATTTGACAAATTTGAGCAAGCTGGAGGGCGCTGGGAGCTCCGGTGAGCAAGAAACAAACGATAACAAAAATTGGATCGTCAAGAATGCTAACGGGCACATATTTGGCCATAAGCGCAAGCATGGGAGCCATGATGGCAGTCGGTAGAACCATACGGCAAAGAAGGGAGGCAATAAGAAGTTTGTTGCCAATGCGCTCTTCCTCAGGGTCTAAAGCCTCGTCTTTAGCCATAGTATTACGAGCAAGATTGGCGCCGAGAACAACGAGGATCAGTGGGACAGCGACATCTCCGCTAGAGCGAACGGCGTTGGTCACACTATTCTGGACGAAAGAGCCCTCCTCAAAGAAGAGTCGTTGAAGAGCCGGGATAGAGGCAACGAGGATGGCAATCAACATAGCCCAGAGAGGGGGGTTCATGAATTCCCAGATAAAGTTGCTGAATTTCCCGGCCACACGCTTCGTGAATTTCAAGCAAGATTTGACAGGAGCTGGAGACTTCTGGTACCAGTTGCTGAGGGTTTGGGATGTTGCCTTTCCAAGACGGATGAAGGGCGATTTAATGGCAGATTTAGTCCGGTCCGCGATGCCAGTCGGCTCTTCCTGATCCTCCAATGCCGGGACACGGGGGAAGGAATCCATGCTACCCTCGTTTCCATTAAGGGGTGCAACAACATCCGGTTGTTGTTGGTTATTCTTGAGATGCGGCTTTTTGGGCAGATATTCGTCGTCGCTAGAGACTGCCAGTGAAACTCGGGAGGCATTTGCCACAGGAGTACGGCCAGCAGGATCATAGTTTTGCGAGTCGATGCTGTGGCTGTCTCCCTCGTCCTCTGTTTCTCCGTCAAGGCCATCAATCAGAGGCGCATTCTGGTAGTCATCCTGATTCTCGTCATCGTGATAACGTTGGCCTTCCTCGGCAATCTCCTCGCGGTACTCGGGGTATTTATCCTTAGGGGCAAGAAGGACATGATAACCCCAACTCCAACGAACGAGCTGACCAAGCTGCTGGAAGATAAGGAGGTAGAGAATACCACGCGCGCCAACTTCATCATCGTTATCCCCAGGAACTTTGTCCCAATGCAGACCTTTCAGCGTTTGAGAGAGTGACAAAACAAGGGAGATGGGTAACGAGTTGGAGTTTCCGAAAACACCCATCGCTGTAACGAAGTTGGATGCCCGCCTGTTGAATCGGAACAACTTTGCGACGACATATGATACAACCCATGATACAAACGTTTGGATGACGAAGATGACCGGTATGATAGCGAGATCGGATAGCTTCTCAGCGTTAAGCTGGGAGGCGAGCTTGGTGAAAACTGTAGCGATATTAGTAGACAGTACTGGTTCAATGCGGAACGAGAAACATACTCAAGCATGGTGTGAACAGCATCACATTTAGATTAGCCAAGAATTTCTGCTTCTCGGCATCGAAGTGGCCGAGTCGCGCAACGATGTAACCAGGTAGACTGACACATACTACTTCGAGGACAGCCTCGAACACGAGTAGGCAAAGATGCCCGATGGATGGGTGCGATTCATGGGTGTTGGCGAGTGTTTGTAGGGGCAGTTCATATGCATCTTGAGCGAGCTGCGTCAGCCGAAACGACGGAACCGAGAACGATTTCCAAGAAGCCATCAAATATCAGCAATGCAGTTGGTGTCGTTGTTTTGGGAGAATAATTAAGGATCGGCACGAATCGGGGAGTTCCTCGATGCTGCTTCTCTCGGCGCGCGCGCACACGTGGATGAGACGACTGATAAGGTTCTGGGGGGATTGGACAAAAGCTGAGGGCGCAAAAAAATCGACTGGGGGTTTCCGTTGGTATTTGCAAAGGCAATGCCTTTTAATTGTCCAAGTTGATTGTGCCGTGGGATGTTAAAAGGAGAAGAAAGTTAAAAGAGGCCCAGGTAGTGATGGCGAAATCTACCTAATGAAAGAGAACGCAAGGCGAGTGGGTTCGTTTTGGGGCGAGGCGGCGGTGCCGTTGTTAGAGCAAGTTTAGAGGACGATGCACGTTGAGACCTCCTCCATCATCGATTGATAACTCGAGCTAGATATAAGCTATGACAAAAGCCCCATTAAACTGCCTTGTTTAGGCTCCATCTACATCTGAACATCTCTGGTTACCTCAATATGGGGCTTCAGCTCCTTGAGGAACTCTCTGTCTCATCGCGATTCACCTGCAACGCTGTCGCTGACATGGCGCAACAGCTGGACTCTAGCACCTTGTGCCAGTACCCTGATTGAGGTAACCCAACCTACCATCCAGGCCCATGCGATGCTGGCCATTGAAACCCGCCCATGTGTGCTGTGGCGCCGGAGCTTGTCCAAAGCCAGGGTTTAGTATAATCTCACCTCCAACTAGGAACGAGCTTTGGTTAATAATGCCACGCGGCATTGGAGGCGTAAGAGGCAAATTCTTCGTCGATAAAGGCTCCCTCTGCCTTTGCACCCATCCAGAAACGATTTCTGCCGCAGTGTCACAAATGCTGCCTCCTTGGTATCACCGAGCAAACAAATGGATTGCCCCTGTTGTGTGATAGCCAGGAGCACGAAACAAACAACAGCAAGCGATTCTAAAATGCGCAGATCCCATCGTCAGACGTCTCAAAATTGTTTAAGCCTCCGTGGCTCCACTACCGTGTAGGAAACGATCCCGCTTACAAGGGTTGTGGGTGGGAGTGATCTTCAGACGGGCGCGACGCACGATTGTATTAAGCGTGGCGCCAATCTTTTCGTCATGGTGCTATCTGGCACGTTGCCTATCCCTCCACGCTGAGAGGCTGGAGGGTCAGGCCAAGAAAGGCACGGAGCAAAATTGCAGCCCATCACGTCTTGATGTTGACATAGGTAACTGCAACGAGGCTGTGTTACGGGCGATCGCATCGTCACGGTTGTGTGGTATGTACACTGATATCAGAGGCGAAGTCTATCGATTGCGTAGTCAGTCACGCGAGGCTTTATGAGATCAAACCTGACGTTATGCAGCGAATATTATCGGGAGCAAGACTGCTGGATTTTTGGAAGTTCGTCAGTACAAGTACATAGTAGGCTTTTGCTATGCTTCCAAGGTTTAGTTACTCTCCCGTCTCCCTAGCTACCTACCTCCGAATGTATCCATAGCAAAACGACCTCGCATCTCCAGTCAGCTCGCATATGTATATGCACTTCGTACGGAGTACGGAGCATCTCGAAGACTTTTACGTATCTCAGACAGGGTTTCATATTCAATCTTGACTATAACAGATATCAATCATCGCTATTTTTATCTCAGGAGAAACTTACAGCAGCTAGTGTTTTATTAGCGTTCTTGTGTTGGTACATTGCAGTGTTGCAATGATCCAGGGTTGCTGGTGACTTTTAAAGGGTCCGTATCATAAAGGTTTCGAGCAGCTGTTCCGACGACCCTTTGTTTACGTTGGGAATTTAGAGTTTAATACTATGGTATGACCTGCATGGATCGCCCGTGTTTCAAATCATGCAAAGGTGAGTTGGGGATATAATAGCAACTCGAAACATCGTTGATGTTTTCCTTCCCCAGAGTCTTGAGTCTATTGATAATACTCGGAAGCTTTCAGGTTCGGATATTCTTACCTGCATTTTGAGGTCAGGGTCTCTCAGCTCGTTACTATTTCAGAGATGGAATAAGACGCATGATAGCTACCTACTTCTCTATTAAGTGGATTCAAATTATCCCATCGTGTGGCTTGATGTTGACTTCAGGAGATTTCCATCCTGCTAAAGATTATGTGCCGCGTGGAAAGATATGGTTCATGGAATATTGGCGACAAGTGCTACAAGGTTGCCTTGTTGATCGCCAACATACTTACCTATAGCATCGCTTCTGTTCCCAACCTCCCTGAGAAACATGCGCATGCATAGTACCGGTGAAGCTCACGTTACATGAATGCACCATGGAAGCTGTTCGGTGAACCCTAACCGGCTTTTCTTGTCGTAATCAGCCAAATTCTAGTAACAAGGTCAGCCTCTCTGAATAGACATATTTCCACTGATTATCAGGTTGGAATCAACCTAACTAGTACCTAAGTAGGGGCCTAAGTTATCGATCAAGTTTGTGATGTACTTGTCATTTTGTCTTGCATACTGTCCCAAGCCAGTCAAAAGCCGCAACTAGGACAGATAACGGTGCTTCTGTCGATGGTGGTAAGACTAACAGAGGGTGTTTGTTCAACCTCAGCATCTTGGCGTTTGAAGCTTTGTCAAAGACTCGTATCTGGCCTACTGGTGTCCATGCGTACATGTAAAGGTCATATTTCGCAACTCTTAGGCGAGGTTGGTAGCTGTCTGGGTATAGGAATTATCTAAGCCATGGATAATGCAAAGGTCTATCTATACATGATGATTTCATCCTTTCAATGTGCTTTCAGGGATACAGAAACCCATAGTAGTAGGCAAGTTTAGTCCTTTAACAAGAGGATGCACACGACCACAAGGTCTCCGACAGCAGATATCTTGCAGATAGATGGCGGATAAGACATTCATATGTTTGGATATTATTGTCGGCTTTGACCCTTACTTTGTCGTACAGACATGAGTCTCCACCTCAAACCAAGGTCTGACACTGACCACATTAACGTCATCGGTGACAGCTCTCGATCAACGATGGCGTCGCAAATTGCAAAAATCAAGGACAACTTGTGCACAGAGCCTTGAAATTAATTATTATTTTCAACATTGCATATGTTTCTATTTGAGGTAAAATATTAAGAGAAGTCTTAACATTCGCAGAGAGATATATAAAATGCTGTCATCATGACGCCAGCAGGCTTCTTAGATTTTATCTTGATGGAATTTGATTATCGCCTAGGTAGGTAGGTATGATAGAATTTGGGTGCAATCTTGCTGGTAAGGTGGTGTTAGTGCATATTTATGCCCTCCAGCTGTATGATCATTGATGGGTCCTCGTAGCGCCCGCCGCGGGGAATTTTCAATCCCATCAATATCTCCTGATATGATCCATGAGTTGGGTATGATCCCGGGCGTGAATGGCTGGCTGGGTTGGCCCCTGAAAACTCGATTTACAGTGGCACTGTATCCAAGCCAGAGAGCACTCTGTTGTGTGCTACGGCCTGGTTTTGCTTGTCAAAACCGCCACACCATTAGGTAGTCGTTCCATGCTCTGTCCTAAACTCCATATTACCAACATCCTCAGCCTCGCCTTCGCCCCCATCTATCACAAATATCTCTTGCGCCTACCTTTATCAAATTACTTTTTCGCAGGATGCGCATGCCGGGTTGAGCTGTCGATTTGTACAATTCATTAGCACCTTTCCTCCTTCGTCTCGTTGCTGTTCTGCTCGTTTGCAGAACCTTTGACCCCGCATCCAGCCATTGCCCATCACACCGCGTTGGTACATGTGGTATCTGTCTACCTTGCTTAAGGTACTCAAGGACTGAAAGACTTCGTCACTTTTTCTTGATCTCGGCCAGACGCTTCCCCTGGTATGCATACAGCCTTGAATTGTCCTCATATCCTTGAGTACATTCACATCACAACAAGCTCAGAGAAGTACCGTTCTTATTCTAACAACCTTTGTCCCAGTTATCTATCAAACCTTAGATTTCGTATGGGATATACAAGCTTCCATATTTACCAACTCCTGTCACGAAACTGAGAACCCAAGGATAGCTGAAAGAACTTCAACGTGAAGCTTTCCAGGTTGCCATACGGTTCTCCCATACAAGATTCACTCACTGTGGCCACATATCATTGCAAAATAACGCAAGACAAGCCCGTTTCAGAGTCATCTCTTCCGGCAACAACTTTATCAGAACTTGCGTTTATTGTGGCTCATTAGTTCCCCCCAGGCTTTTTTTTGTTGCTCTTCTTTCCCAACTACAAGAGCCCCTAGTCGTTGAGCCGTACTAGAGTCTCGAAGGCCTAGACCGCCCACTACTCGACTCCATTTAGCTCCGAAAGAATCGCACCATCTATTTCCCCTCCATCGATCCTTCTTGTACCCATCTCTAATCGATCGCGTCCCGTCTCCCGATCGATAGCTCCCCGCGGTCTTGTCAGGATATTCGCCGTTATTTCCACGCTGCTCTGAATTTTCTAACCATTATTTTCCTCCCTACCACTCTCTTATTGAACCCATTCAACGGCATAGCCAAAAGAATCAGCCTTTCTGTACTCTGATTCCATCGACGCACCTCATATCCGATGTCTGGCTCCGACTCGATCCCGGCCACGCCGGAGGACTGGAAGGATCTGTCAACACCTGCATCTCCAGGCTCTGAAGATTCGTCAGAACCCAGTACGCCGCTCGAGTCTCCCAGTCATGATAGCCCAAGTGAGCCTCCTCGAAGAGTACCATCTCTGCGCTCCGTCTCCGATCCTCGCAACATGAACCCGAACTCAACTGCTATGGGTGTTTTAGGCATGGCCAGACGGCCTGTACAAACATCCTCGAGTTTTGCTGGAAGTAGTAGTGCCTCGGTGGAAAACAGTATAATGGCCAAAGCCCGAGCATTACATCGACAACGCATGGAGAAGGGCATGTCTCCCGCTGGAAACCCCGGAACACCCTCGGGGTCATCGCCTACGGCCAGCGTCGCTAACGGATTCCCTACCAACCTGGGATTGCCGCCAAATATGCAACGACCGCATGCACCACATGTCAATTCAGCTCCTGCGATAACGAAGCCCTCGCTGAGCGAGAGAAGGGCTATGGGCGGCGGCATGGGCATGAAGCTGTCTGATATGGGTAGACCCGGCCCTGCCACCGCCACTGGTAAGAAACGGGGGCCTCCTGGAAAGCTTTCTGATATCACAGGTGATGTGCCAGGTAGTCAACGATCCAACGGAGCAGGAGGTGGCCAGGGGTCAAAAATGGACGACTTCAAGAAATATATCGACACAGAGAAGGGCTGGGTGACCTTTGATGGCGCTGCCACAATCACACGGACAGGTGTCAACTTTGCCAATGGTCAAACCTTCAGCATATCTCTTGATGAAGTTGAAGTCTTGACCGAGCTGGGTAAAGGAAACTACGGAACAGTATACAAGGTCAAGCATGCCAAGCGAAAAGTCCCTCGCTTCGGACAAGGCCTGTCGAGAAAGCCTCTCCCTGTTAAGTATTCGCAGTCGGACCCTTCTCCCGTTAGATCTGCGGAAGACTCTGCCGAGGGCTTGTCAGAGACTACCGACGGTACAACGGGCACAGTGATGGCGATGAAAGAAATGCGCCTGGAGCTTGACGATGCCAAATTCACGACCATTTTGAAGGAGCTCGTCATCTTACACGAGTGTGTTTCTCCATATATCATCGACTTTTATGGCGCCTTCTTCCAGGAGGGTGCTGTTTACATGTGCATCGAGTATATGGATGGCGGGTCCATCGATAAGTTGTACAATGGTGGAATCCCGGAGAATGTCCTTCGAAAAATAACATATTCTACTGTGATGGGTCTAAAATCACTGAAGGAGGAGCACAGCATTATCCATCGCGACGTCAAACCAACAAACATCTTGGTCAATACACGAGGCCAGGTCAAGATTTGCGATTTTGGTGTCAGTGGTAATCTGGTAGCTAGTATAGCGCGAACCAACATCGGCTGCCAGAGCTATATGGCCCCTGAGAGAATCTCTGGTGGCGGATTCGCACAAGCCGGTAACTCCGATGGCTCATACAGCGTTCAGAGCGATGTCTGGAGTTTGGGCCTGACCATCATCGAGTGTGCTAAGGGCGCTTATCCTTACCCACCGGAGGTCTCTTCTACTATTTTCAGCCAACTTAGTGTAAGCGCTCCCTCTTTTGAGTTAAAGCAGCCATGGGTTACTAACATGCTACAGGCCATTGTTGAAGGTGAACCACCTGCAATGCCAGAGGACACTTACTCGGACATGGCCAAGGATTTTGTGAAAAGCTGTCTTCACAAGATTCCTATGAAGCGGCCAACCTACGCCATGCTGTTGAAACATCCGTGGCTCGTCGAATTTACAAAGCCTCAAACAATTGCGGAAGAGGCTGAGGAAGGCGACGGAGTTGATACGGTCGCGGAAGCTGTTGGTAAAATTAATTTGGACTCATCAACTGCAGATGCTGAAGTAGCAGATTGGGTCAATGGCGTTCTACAACGAGAGAAAGATGGCCTGAAGGAGGACGGGCCCTTGAAACCAGCGCTACACAATGCACCCCTTGATAGCGTCAGTCCTATGTCAAGCCCAATGGATGCATAAAAGCTTGAAAAGCCGGGGCGGCCCAATCCTACTTCTCGGAGGGGTTACTCGGCCATCTAGGAAGCATGCCAACGGAGCAGGTATCTAGTTGGCTACAGAACTATGGATAACAAGCATTTGCTTAACGGCTCTTTCCAAGGTGTTGACCTTTTATCGTCAGCAGTAACACAGCACAAAGTCCCCATGCATCAGCATGTGTTACTTGCATCATTTTGACCTTCTTTTTCTGCATTTTTTGGAGGACACTCCTGTACACGCTTTAGGATGGGTTTAGACAAATCAGGACAGGGTTTTGGCATTTGTTCTTCGTAAGAACAAAACTGGGCGAATGGCACCAAGTTGGAAAACGAACCAGGATAGCATGTTGTTGTTTTCATTTCATGTACTCGAACGAAAGGGGCAGCGGGGAACAACACAGGATAAAAGAGAGGGCTTTGGAGGTGACTTCGGGCTTCAATCGTTTAACGAGAGTTGGGGTAGGGTGTGATATGCATTTCATGGTTTGGCGAATGGACGAATAACGTCAATATGGTACATGCATAATGATTTGAACTTATGATATTAGATACCTCGTGAACCAGGCAATGATAACATGACCTATCCTCGCTGCAGTAGTAAGTACTGAAGAGGGATCATTTCTGTGACACCATGAGGCCCGGGGTCGTAATGTCTACATAATACCAAGTGGAAATTTCGAGAACAGGAACTAGATTATCAAGACTTAGAAACGCTTGTATTGTTGTAATATCATACATTCATAATAACTATTGGACAGTTGATGAAAGCAAGCCTCCGTAGATCTCGCCCATAACTTCAACATTACGTTCAGAGAAAATCCATTCTCCTCGCCAACCACATCATAAATACAAATCTGCACAGTAGTGCAGATCATGGATGGTGAATCAAATATAGACGGGACAAAATTACAGCGTCGCGCGCGAACAACCATAGAGGCTGCCGTGGATACGATCACTGCGGCCGTTCATGCTCATTCCTCATCGAGCTCTGCCGAGAGTTGGAGAGTCATTGGGATTTAGCCTAACAGACGGTTGCCAGGTAAAAGTTTAGGAATAGTCATCCTTAACACGGCGGCCCTCGTAGCCTGGGCCGTGACTGCTGCGGACGCTTCGTCTGCGGCGCCATGAGCGGCCGCTGTAACCTCCACTTGACGACTTGTCACCGCGCATGCCTAAGCAGAAGAGAATGGTAGCAATTAGTAAAGTGGCCCATGATGCCCACGCGAAACCAAAGGCATAGCGGCCGATCGAGGCCGATCGACCGTCACGGTGAAAGGCATTGCGAGCGAGAACCCAGGTAGCACTAACGAGAGATGTCAGTAAACAGCTATACCATGATACAGGGGCCAGAGATACGTACGTCATTAGGGACATTGCAACTGAGGAACAGAACAGGGCGAACATGGACACGAGGCTAGAGATTCCAGCACCAAGACGGCCACAGCAGGCAATGAAGCCAGTGAAGAAGGCGATGGTCTCGAAGAAAAGAGTGATCAGAATGAAAACCCAGCCAAACCGCCACAAGAAGAACTGTCTGTTCGATGTGGTATCACCAGCACGACTACCGACAAGCGAGCTGGGCGCATTATGTGGGTTTGAGTCCCAGGCGCGACCGATGACGGGGGCAGCGCGGGCGCCATCGCAATCGTTGTTGCCGGCACCGCAAATGTAGAAGAAGTTCCATTGTGTGACTTCACGAGCACCGGAGATACCGCCAGTGTCGGCGCGGAGGAAATACGTCTTGTCGAACGGCGTGGTAGAGGTCAAGCCTGAGAGGATGATGAACCAGAGGAAGAGGAGGGAAACAGCGAGGAGGACCAGGCCAGCGAGGCCAAGAGGAGCGTCTGCGACAGGTTAGTCAGTTATCTGTTGGTAAAGTCACACAACTGAGTCAGGAGAGAACTTACTCTTCGCCATGGCTATATGCCGTTGGAAAGTATACTATTCTCCAACTGAAAAGTATCTGGCCACGATCGATCAAACTCAAGCGTTGCTGCAAGCACTTCTGCCCAAAAAAATCGAACTCGAAAGGATTAATTTACAGCGATGGGGCGCCGGGGATTGGGATGTCGTCACGCTGCCAGGATCACCGTCAAGGAAAAGGCTGCAGCTAAAAAGACGGCTAATGAAATCGTGCGTCTTATTTAGTAGCTCTCGACAAGGGTTCAGAGTTTGGTTGCGCTGTAGAGAACAGGCGTCTGGAACTGTTGAGAGAGAGATGGCAATGGATCTTATAAAAGTAGGAAGAGGGAGCCGGAAGAGAAATAAGGCCTGGGCTGAGGAGATTGACGATCCTTATGAACCTTGTTCATTAGCTCTGGGAGGGTTTCTTGTTTTTGTTTCTGGAGCCTTTTCCTTAGCGTCTAGGGGTGATGTGATGCTCGGGAGACGGACTGGCTTGTCACAGTGTGGGGACCGGGAGATGTGTGTCTTAGTCGAATTGTACGACAGTGATTAGTATGTTTCTTCTCCCTTCGGCTGAGGAAAGACACGGAGTCCCCAGTGAGATAGGTACAGCACATGAATGGCTTTGCAGAGGAGAGGAGGGGATCGTAGCCAAATGCATGAGGGGAGCGAGCATACGACTTGTCACTTGAGAAAGGAACGCAACCCAAATGAAATCACCATCGAGGCGTTACGTAGGTCTCCGTGGGCTGCCACCCTTGACGGGTGCTCGCCTTAGGTAGGCCCAGGGCACGCACATTGATCCCGGCTACAGCACAGCACTCTGAATCACACTAAAGGAAATCCCAGCGGAGACCCGTCACTGAAAGCTCTAGAGTCTGGTGGGCAGCAGTAGATGATGCTTCCACCTTATTCCTAGGGATCTAGCCTGGCAAGCCTGGCAACCTTCGATGCCCGAAGCGAAAGGACCTTGCTAGACTAGTGCATCTAAGGTAGAGAAAAGTCCCGAGTGCACGACAGCTCAGTGATGACGACAGTGGGTAACGATGGACAAGAGATGCACCACAACATCTTACCCAATGGAGCAAAGCTGTAGCAACCATTTTGTCCCTCTTGGGGTTTAGCGCACCACTTCCCTGATGTCATGAGACACAGGTGAATGATGCGACAGCGACGTCTACGAAAAGGCAACGAGTGATTGTCGATGATGGATGGGGCGGTAGCTTTTGAGACTGCCAATGCTCGCCAAGCTACCAAGATCGAGAGCTTGGCATTCTCTTGTGCTACGTCTTCTGAGCTACCCTAGTGTTGAGACATGGTCTTTCGTCGAGTTGACTGAGTTGAGTTGTTTTTATCTGTATTACGAGCAGTTTCAAGCCGGGAGCTCCGATGAAAAGTACAGCACTTACCCACTGACTGACTGGTGTTTGCAACTGACGAGATCCCATGGAGACACTTCAGCTCTCGGCTCTCCAGTTATGGGTCTCAGACAACTACCTAATAAGCTAAGGTAAAGGTAGTCTGGAGTTAGTTCCTTAGTTTCAGCTGGCATTGTGTACAAGTTCTACGTGCTCTTGTGTTACATGCTGCCTGTCATTTGGCAGCCTCTTTGTTATGTGTGGTTACTTTTGGATTTTTCAACTGCCAAAGCCACAATCGTGAAGCTCAAACACTTCAACGTGCGCACAAGGTTTCTCTTCCATATCGAATATCAATTAAAAGTAGACTTCACATGCAAAGGTCAATTTCGAAATTCGACTCTCGGCGGCCTCCGTCCGTTGATCTTCGGCCCTGAGCTACCGACGTCACCACCGCCGGATTTTCTGAGCCCCACGGGATGCATCCACCACCAGAAACTCACTTCTTACCAAGGCATATTCCGCATGCCTACGCCAGAGTTTGTACGGAGGTTACCCCCGATTTGTGATCTTGAGCATACAGTACGACGAGCCAGATCGACCCCAATTGATCGTAGCTACTCTGCGGGCTCTGTAATCGGCACCTTCGCCGGGGAATCTGCCTGGAAGCCGGAGCACAATGCCGCTTGGCTTGCGGCTGAAGGCCATTCCGTCCTCCGCCATCAAATCCACTTCATTCCGTATCGGAGCCGGGGCATCGGCCGGTCATGTCTTCTTCAACCGATGGTCATCCACTTACACCGCTCCGACGTCAGACCTACATTCGCTCAAACTTCTCGTTCATCGACATCTCACAGGATCGGGTCCTGGTGCTTTCGTCCCCTATGACACTGCCAACAATGAGCAGGAAGAACTCCGCTCGTCGTTTCTCAAGTGGAAGAGTTTGAGCGAGGAACAGCAACAACACAAAGGTCACATACCCCGTCCTCATCTTCTTTCTTTTGAACCAACACCAACTCTCACGCTTGGGCGTCGACAGCGCCCCCTCACTTCCGAGCAAACCTTCTACTTCAGGTCTCCCCTCTACGTTAGTCTTCCTCATCGGCGTGATCCTGTCAATGAGCAGAGCTTCATTCCCGAGGTCAAACAGACAAGTCGTGGTGGTTTGACAACCTATCATGGTCCTGGTCAGCTTGTCTTGTGGCCTGTGCTAGACATGCACTCTCCCCTATATGCGCATTACTCAGTCATGTCGTATGCGGACCATCTCGAGGCGACCACACGTCGCCTACTGGCACGTTTGTTCGGTTTGGAAACTTACACAACCCGAGATGAACCTGGAGTCTGGGTCCGCACCCCCGCCGGTCAACCAGAACGTAAAATCGCAGCAATTGGAGTTCATCATCGGAGACACGTCACAGCCCTTGGTATTGCTATCAACATCGACGTCTCGGTAGATGGTCCCGACGTTGTTAATCCTTGGGCTCGTTTTGTTCCTTGTGGCCTTGAAGGTAAGCTTGTCACCTCTGTGGCCGCCGAATTAGCGATAACAGGTGATATTGCGCGACTTCGTGGCTGGAATACTGCCTCACTTGCAGCCGTGTGGGCAAAGATATTCGAAGAAGGGATAGTAGATGATACAAAGAGAAGTATTGACGGCGAGGGGAGCTCTCAGTTCCGTCGAGCAGTCTCATGATACGTGAATCTAGTAAGCTCGATCAATTCCAGCCTAGATATCCTGCTGGAGGGCCGTCACGAAATAGCACTGGCTAAACGAGTATTATGTGTCAATGTATACTATACGTTTTAGATTCGGGTACTTATGTGGTATATATGAAGCTAAGTGACTTGGGGGGCTCATAGCCAGTTGTCATCATTCTCTAGAAGCCCATATTCAAGACTATTAATTCTCGAGGTGATTTTAACTTGAATTTGTGAGCAGTGTATTAGTAAATCATAAAGAGCCCATCGATCGCAGACTCATAGGCACTGGTATCAGATCAGTGTATTCACTCACTGGTTTATATAATCATATACTTATTACCATGCCCTATCCCTAGTACTAATGGAACGATCGAAACAACTGCTACTTATCGTGACCGATAGGGAATAGACCGGAGTCAGACTTATTGGTCAAGTACATAAATAACTATCTTGAGAACACATTCTGTACCGAAGTTGTGTTTTATCACCGAGGGCCTTGGATTTTGGGTTCTCTAAAAACTAATGTCTAAATACTATAGCTCTATAATAACTTATGAACAAATATTTATTTGCCCGACTCAACTGCAGTGACAAAAGTCCAACTACTATGCCAATCCATAATTCAACGAATTTGCAGTGATTGCTTGGGGCGTGAAACAAAACTGATTAAGAAATGTCTCAAGTGACTGGTATGAACAAGATTGTAGGGTAGCTGCCTGCACATGTGTGGCGAGAGGATGACACCATTTAACATCCCTGTCGTCGCTTAGAAAGCATAACCATCTCGGCCTGAGCCGGTGAATATCGTTGACGTCTAGAATTACATAGGAGCCAATCAGAGTCAGAAGCACGATCGCCAGCACCCTGTCATAACGATCCAGGGACCTCTGATGATCGGCCATTTTTTTTTGCTTTCGGTTATTCTTCTGCGCGCTTTGGGTTGCCTTTGACTTACAAAACTCGGGTTTTGCCCCCCAAAATTGTAGAATGATGTATTTACCTCTCCATACATGCATATGGAAGCCAAAATGACACAAAAAGAAGAATAAGCGTAATATAACCGGCCTTGTCACTGTGCCAGCAACTTGTGATTCCGATACCGACCCACCTGCCAACGATCAAATTCGACTACACCCACTTCGGCATCAAGCAATTCATATTCCACTCATCTTCTGATATACTAGCTTGAACCTGGCATCCTCTTGATACCGTCTTGTTTTTATTCCTCAGGTTCATTCTCTACCGTCTGCAAATCGAGCAGAGCCATGGATCCTCTCGTGGCTGCAGAACTGGAAAAGTTCGACGATAGTGTGGCATTCCGTGCTCGGCCACAACATGTCCACCACACTTGGGCGCGCACATTTTCGTCCCTCCCAGAACTTTTTATCCAGCCAGAGTCTCTGCCTGAAGTTGAAAAAGTTGTGAATCTGGCGCGAAGATGTCGTCGGCGTCTAGTGACGACTGGCTGTGGCCATTCACCCTCCAATATCACTTGTACATCCAGCTGGCTCATCAACCTGGACAACTTCAACAGGGTACTCTCGGTGAATAAAGAAACGGGTGTTGTTACCATGGAGGGCGGAATCAGGCTTTACGCCCTCTGTGAAGAGCTCGAGAAGCATGGACTCACGATGCCAAATCTTGGAAGCATCAATGAGCAGTCTATTAGTGGCGCTATCTCAACAGGGACCCATGGGAGCAGTCTACGCCATGGACTGATGTCCGAAGACGTCCTGTCTCTTAAGGTTACAATGGCAGATGGAACCACAGTGTGCTGCTCTAAAGACAACAAGACGGACCTTTTCAGAGCTGCCCTTCTTTCTCTTGGCGCTATTGGTATCATTACCGAAGTTTCCTTCCAGGCAGTTCCAGCCTTTACTTTGAAGTGGGAACAGAGCATTGACACAGACTACAAGATGTTTGAGTCTTGGAACCGAAACCTATGGACACAGAGTGAATTTGTCAGGGTCTGGTGGTTCCCCTACACAAGACGTGCAGTGGTGTGGCAGGCAGAACAAACCGATGAGGAACACCGCGACCCTCCTCAGAGTGGATATGATGGCTCAATCGGCTACTATGTCTACCACAATCTTCTCTATCTTGCCCAACACGTTCCGCGAATCCTGCCATGGGTTGAGTGGTTTGTCTTCGGTATGCAGTATGGCTTTCGGAATGGAACCACTTCATCAGCTGTTCAACCAAGCCGCAAAGCACTGCTCATGAACTGTCTATATTCCCAGTTTGTTAACGAGTGGGCTATCCCTCTTCATAAGGGGCCCGAGGCCCTCCGGAGGCTGAGCTCTTGGCTCAACCACTTGTCTCCCGATGATCCTGATTACGTTCCTCACAACATCCCCTTCTCTGCTGACGGTCTTTACGTCCACGCACCCGTCGAGGTGCGCGCGAGTGACACCACTCTCACCTCGAACGTACGGCCATACCTTGATATTACTGTTGAAAACGGACCTACATTGTACCTCAACGCAACACTATATCGCCCCTATCTCATGGATCCTCCTTGCCACGAACGATACTACGAGGCTTTTGAGTGGCTGATGAAAGACCTTGGAGGTCGACCGCACTGGGCCAAGAATTTTAGATCCACTCGGTCTGAGATTGAAGCGTTCTATGGCAAGCAACTTGAATCGTTCCGGGCCATACGCACCGATGCTGATCCCCAGGGAATGTTTGTCGGGCCATGGCATCGAGAAACAATTATGGAGAATGGCGAAGGTCTTGAGTTGGAAGAGGTTGAGATTCGAAGAGAGAAGAACCACACAGGAGGTGTCACAACGTTTGGAATCATTTGATAGCGTAAACCGTCACAGCAATACGTCATGGGAATTAGATACATGGCTTGCCACATGGCCCTTCAAAAACGACTTCAATATCTCGGGAATTGTGATGTGATCCGGACGGCCTGGGCAGCATGCCACACCCATCCACTTGATGATCGAGAACGGGAATAAAGTATTAATATTAAAACCACTCGCTTGAATTTGTCACATATCCGTCTGAAAGAGGAAGAAAAAAAGGATGCCAGTGTAGTGACTTCTAGAAAAATGCGCGGCCCAGCCCACTAATCTCAGGTAACATTGTAGAGTGTTCTGCATTAAATTTGTCGGTAGCCGGCTTTCTCATCGATATGTCGGTAGCGTTCACGCTCTTTGCGGTCCTTGAGCAGACATGCGATACACAAGATAAAGATAGCATCGATACCTACATATGGGAAATTAGCTACTTGCAATGTCTCGGCGCACAATTGGGCAAGAAATGGAAGCTCAAACTCACCGACGATTCCAAATAGAACAGTAAAAATGGCGTCGATATGTAGGTTTGCAAAACTTGAGATTGATGTCGAACAGCCACGTAGCAGCGCTGCACTTGCAGGACTGCTGCAAGTCGAATCCATCACAAAAGCCGGAGTTGTGCTATTGAAATAACCACAACACTGGAACTGAAAGGATTCAAGTTAATACATCTCATGGTGTCAGAATTCAGTGAAACTCACCGAGTCCTGGATCAAGCTCTGTATGTCTGGTTCTTGGTCGATGTAGATGTTGAAAAATCGCTCACTCATCCTCAACGTCATAACCCAGAGGAACACAGCCACGCACATAGTGAATATCGCGCACACTGTCACCATATATCCCGACACCTTGAGAAAGCTTCGAGCGGGCATGACGAGTCCGGGCAGCGTGACTGCAAACGTGACGAGAATGAAAATGGCATTGACGATACCGGCGGTCAGGGGAAATCTTTGGTACAGCAAGTTCCTTGTAACATCCTCGCCATCAGTAGGCGTGTTCTTCATCTGGCTCCGTACGACCAGCGAAAAAACCAACTCCATGACACCCGAACTCAGGAAGAGAGCGTCGGCAACGACCGTCGTGAGAAAGATCTTGTCGACCATATTGGCGATGCTGCAGACGATACGTAGTAAGGAATCGGTAAGGAAGCTTTATAATTTGCTTAATTCGAGGTTTGATCTCTATATCGGATATTTTCGAGTAGATTCGCTAGGAGATATGGTTGGTAAGACGTCCAGCGCCTGGTATATTGAACCTCGTCGAGAGGTTGAAATGAACGAAGAGAGCGTTCTCAAGAGGTCAACCCTCGAGAACTGCAAATATATTCAAAAGAAAGAGAGAAAGAACTAATAAAACAACAGGCGCCGAAGCGAGCACTGAAGTTCCGTTGAAGAGAATGTGTAGTATAGTATTAAAGAGAGGTGAAAGACTACAATGACTCCCTGAGCCTACGAGAAGAACACGACAACCGACCGGCCTACGAACAACGAATCACGGAAAAACCAAAAGAGACCGAGACCAGCAATGAAACGAGACTTCTATTCAAACGTCTCGGAAAACACCTGATTGTTGACGAGTTCCGCTGCCAATGCTGTTTCAGGAGATGGGTTTTTGCCGCAGAATTGTCAACGGACCCCCTTGATGGTGGTGCCACGAAGAGACGGTGGCCAATCACAGGCCTCAAAAGTGTGGTTGAATACCCCCTTTGGGACAATGGTTTCTGGAGCCAAGAAACTTGAGACTCGGTAAAAGCCTAGAGGCCAACGACAGTGGCTTAGGGATGATTTTAAAACCACAAAAGGGGAGTCGAAATGCCTGGAAACCTGTTCAAACTTGTAGCAGGAGCCGCCAACTTATCATTCTGATCTGATTTCTGGCGTGATCTTGTTTCTTTTGCTCCCAGGATCTACGTTCTGACGCACAATCGCTTGTCAAGAGGTTTCCAGAACATCATCAATCCCTCCGGTAGTTGAGAAATGCGATTGCCTGAAGCTAGAGGATATGAGGAAAGGTCCATCAAGGGGTGCCCAACGTCTGCGGGTGCAAACCCCAGCCTGCCGGTAGCTCTTATGAGCTTAATCGTCCAAAGACGTCGATGAATACCCCTTGAGGGATGGTGTTGTGTTAGCCGAATAACCACATGTCAGCAATTGTTGGTATCCTTGACGGAGAATTTCATATAAAAACTGAATACCATCACCATCTCGCACTTGGACAAGAGACTGTCAATGCAATGATTCTTTCAATCTCAGTCGTCATCCTTGGTGATGCCGTGGCATTTCCGTTCTCAATCAATCTGATGGCCATTTTACTGTCACCCTTCTGCAAGATATCGATGGTGGACTTAGTAGGTAGGGAGGATTAGACGAACTGAACTTCACAACTGGGTTCATGTTCGCAAATCTAGCGGTGAGCAATGTAGCATTAAAAGGATATATCACATATTTGTGCGTATTAATAGCGACATGCTCGCAGCAAGAGGCGATGAAGCTTCTCGTCAGGGTCATTCATTCATTTGGTCGGCAAATGTAATCATCATCCCGCAGGGATCGATCTAAGCCACTCGGTCAAGTTGGCAGATATCTGTAATATGAGCCGCATAAATCCTTGCTGCACGTGAGAATGGAAGCGATCAAGTCTCGAACAATCCCTGAGATCAAAGGGAGGACCTTCTGCAGCTCTTGCCAGTTGACAAACCAGTGCCAGCCAACAGTCCAAGCGCCGACCCCACATCGTCGAGTTCTTGTTTTTTTCTTAGGTAACTAACAGAGGAACTTTCGTGGCCCCGTAGAACGATATGCTTTTGAGCGTGCTCAAGATCATCGCCGGGCCTATCTTTTGAAAGCACGAACATTACTCTAAGGTATTTTAGTGGACATCTAAAAAGAATACTCTAGATCTGGTATTCAGTCAGCTATGTCACTGACGCCACGCAATGCTACGATACCACCCTCACTGGCATATCGAAAGATGATCTGGCTGACCACGTTGATAGCAAACATGGTTTGCACTTTGCAGCACCAAGTGCCACGCTGACACTGTGCCATTCTTGGGGAGCTTCCTGTTCCAGCTAAGCTTGGTTTATGGAGGTGGTGGAGGGGCCGTTCAAAACCTTAGCAACTAGCCTGAGCTTTGGCCTGATAGAATTCAATGGCTACCGCTCGTCGTTGCTTGTCATTGGCAAGGTTAGCTCCGAACACCTTGAACATAAGGTAGTTAGTTTTCCCCGCTTGATGTACCCATGGACCGTGCGCCGAGTTGCAAGTTGAGAGAACGGCAGCCTCTCTGACTGTCCCATCTTGGCCATCTGGTTGATGGCCATTCGTGAATTGCTTTGCGGCACCTTTCCTCCTGTGGGATGAATCCATTCTTGTTCCGTCTGTGCCTCCAGCCTTAAATGCAAGATTGAACTCTTACATGTGAGACCGAAGGATCAGTCAGTCTCAGGACATCAAGAATCCTGTCCAACTCTGGATACTCCGTACTATTGTCAATATTCATTCCTCACTGATACGGCTTCCCAACCACCTAGACTAACTTTTGGTCGCGCCCAAACTTGACGCGACTTGGTGCAAGTGACTTTACGGCATCTCATCATGTCAATAGGACTTTGTTCCGCACTTAAATTGCCCCTTAGTATCGCGGAACAAACAAACCATGAATCCGTTCCCCGCCACCCTCCCACGGAGCCGAGGTTTTGTCCACCAATCCCTGGGATCACGCTGTACCCCCAGGGAGTAAGAAAACCTCTGATGCTAAGCTACCTACTACTAAGGCGCCAAGAAATACCTAATCCAAGGCCAACCAAATTATACTGAAGTTACTCAAGTCTTTGTATCGTCCAAAATAGAGGCCCTCAAGCTTTCTTGCAACCCCGTGTACTTGTTGTGTTCCCGCTTCAAGTAGTGGTGATGACCAGTGAACGAGCTATAATTTGGTTGACACAAACGCTCCACAAGATCTTATGCTGTTCGATTTGACGAGATGATAGGGATGGTGTTTGTTCTTGAGCCCGTCAGCCTGTGTGGTACCATTACTGCTTGAATACATTCTATAGCAGATCTAAAGTGGACGTTCATAGTTCGTCTTTGTTGAAAGTCGATGAAGCACAAGTTTGAGCAAGCTCCCGCCAATCAAGTCTATACACAGTTGCGGCATATTTGCAGGATGGTCTAGATCAGCTTGAACATCCATCCCTGGTAGCCAGGGGAGCCAGAGCCGAGGAATTAGGCCCGCCTATCCTGCGATTTTCACCTCTGCGATTAATCAGCGACTACGGAGTACAGATAAGTCAATATAAACCCATTTTCATTTATGTATGTATACGTTGAATTGCAAAGTACTTTCCAGCGAGATGTCAAATAAACGTATTAGCTTGTGTTGAGACTTTGGTCAGCGAAATAGAGAAAATCAACATGTGATTGATGACATTTTCGACACTCCTCGATTCCCTATACATCTACCTGTAGCAATAAGCTCCTGGATATCGATATCCCATATTACAAAGAAGACTTTCTTCGTTCACTCATCGATTCATCACTGACCAAGCACCAGTTGGGCCCACTTGGCTAAAGTGGATGATGCGACAGGTCGAGGCCAAGATACAGATGCACGCGCGACAGGGGAGTAGCACCATGTGTCCGTCAAGGACCGACAATTTGAGCCTTTCGTGTTCAGTTTGATCCCCAGGATGTTGAGATGGAGACACTGTGCGACAGATCTGCGCTAGTCGAGATTTGATTGTAAAAGGGAGGCTGGAGCTCGGGTAAGCAATCAGACTTTGCGCTGGCTGTTTGCTCTTTTTGTCTTTTTCGTTTTCACGTGGTTACTACAACGTAAAGGGTATGTTGGTCAACGTCTTTGTGTAAAAGCCCAGGTTCAATCAAACATACTGCACTGAACTTGATACGGAGTACTGATGTTGGAGATGTGGCAGCCCTTCCGCAGTTGCAGCCACGCTATGGTTCGTCACGCGGCGGCATGCGTGCGGCGCAGAGAGGCCTACTGGCTTCAACGGCTCACGATATCCAGGATAGGACTGAGGGTCTTTGACAGGTAGGTACATACATAACTAGTACTGGAAGCATGTAATAAGAGGTGCCAACTTTGCGGTAGGGCAGCACTGTGTCACTCGCTTGGAAAGATGACCGGCCGGAGCGGGATCCCAGTGGAGCTTTGCCTGATGGGCCGAGTCGTGGACCACTGAATCCTTAACCACATTCAGCCAAACTCTGTCCGTTACTTCGAAGGGCTGTTTGAATCGTACTCTTTGAAGTGACTGAGCATCGAAATGGCAATCCAGAAAGGGAAGCCGACAACGTCTTGCACATAAACCTGTAACGGCGATCGCTTTCG
This sequence comes from Fusarium mundagurra, assembly GCA_013396205.1. Classification (NCBI taxonomy): domain Eukaryota; kingdom Fungi; phylum Ascomycota; class Sordariomycetes; order Hypocreales; family Nectriaceae; genus Fusarium; species Fusarium mundagurra. The sequence continues at coordinate 6,063 of JAAOAN010000582.1, read as the reverse complement.
TACCCTCTCCATAGCCTTCACGAGGATACATCAAGCAACGATCGAGAAGCCGAAACAAGGCACCGTCAGGTACAGGACGCGCCGTCCGTCATCACTGACGTCCCATCCTGTCTTTTGTTGCCATCGACGAAGGCTCTTCTGCCTGACATGGAGGTTGGCCGGTGTGAATTTGGTCAAGACGACGAATTTGAACGTTGAAATTTGGTGATTTTAACTCCGCGAGAAGATCGAAACAGAAGAACCCTGTTGATAACAGCGATTTGCAAACGGCTCCATTCGATCAGTGATGAATGCATCGATTGACGAAGACAATCGCATCAGTAAGGGTTTCTGGCAAGGTGTGACGATCTTTTCATTGTCCACAGGATAGTCCGTGTGCAGGACGGCTACAACATCACTATCCTCGTTTCAAATGTCGGATCTTGATGACGTTGTTGAACGGACGTAGGAACGGTATCCCCAGATACGATAGGCTGTGATGAACCAATTATCCACGAACAAAAGTTGTTCCAATACATAAGGGCAAATGCATGTAATCGTTTGCAGAAACAATAAAGCTTGGTGAACGATACGATAGCGATCACCATTGACGCATCTGTAATTTCCAATTCGGGGAAACATCTATGTTTGCATTCAACACCTGCGCAGTCCACATGAATTCGTTCACTCTTTCACCCCAACTTCATTCCGATGATTCAAGCCCTTCAATTACTCAGCATCCACAATTGCATCCGTTCTTACACACAAAGATTGAGCTCTGTAGCATGTGTAAAAGCTCAAAGCCCATCCCGTCATGTTGATTCTCACACATCCTCTCACGAATACCCACCACACGCGTGCCACAGTCCACTCATGCAATCCCAGTCGCACCAGCAATGGCGCGCTGCACGTAGCAACCCACCAGCCGGCTTGAATCGCTGACTCCCTAACTCAGCAACAGACAGGCTAATTCAAAGGCTGTGGTTGGTCAAAGCTTGACCTCGCATCCTTCCCACCCTCGCTCATCTTGTGCTCATTCCACTCGTGGATGGAGACTGGGAGCCCGTCCCGCTGCAGCAGCCAAAAGCTTGCTACTACTGTGGCTACCTTAGCACGTCGCATGCCGGATGCCCCTCGTAAATTAGCAAAGCACAGCAACCCTCACCCCGGTTACCTACCTAGACAGGCGCAATTTATTCATCGGACACTTAGTAGTAGAAGACCCGAAATACCCTGCTGTTTTATCTAATTTATCCCTTACCCGCACAGGGCCAACGCGCACAGTGGGAGAAAAAAGACCCATTTGCTCTTGTTCCCCCGCTCCAGGCATGCTCCATGCTCCCTCCCCCATCCGCCCATCGGCCTCAACCCTGGCAGTTGTGAGGCCTTAGGTTGGCTGGACTCTTGTCTCTACACTCCGACCCACACCCTGTCATCTCCGCTTCCGGTCAAGCGTCTCGTCAAGCACCTGTGGTGCTCAGCGGCCGCAATCATCTCTACCAATGAGCATTAATGTCTCTTTTGCTTAAGGCAAATTCCCTCGTCTTGTCTGCTTAGAGCAATAGTTCAACCCTGCCATCTCTCCTTCATCCCCTGCACTCTTTCACTGGGCTTTCCAACACGCGCACTTGCTCTTGCCTCGCCTGGCCTCGCCTCTTTCCCGTCCGCGCCACCCACGCTCTCCACAGTCCGCACCCAGAAAAAGGAAAGGCCCCCCCGACCCAAACCCAGACACACCCAGACCAGACTCGAAGCAGCAAACAAGCAAGAGCGTGCCCAACCAGGTTTCTGCGACAATTAAACGCAGAGCACCGCAGCTCCCTCCATTTCTCTCCGCTCCCACTCCAGATACAGTATAGATCCATCGGCACCACGCTCAAAGCAGTATCTCCACCACCTTTTTTTGTTCTTCCTGTCGCGGTTCGTTCGTGGTAATACAAACAAGAGCTCTTCCTCTTTTGAGATAATCGAATCCAAGCCAATTTGAGACGAATATCGACTCGCAGACACCATGGCCGACATCACAGACCAGCACGACCAGACCTCTCCCACTGAGCTCGACGACTCACAGAACGTTGGCAATGGCAACGCCACTGAGTCTCGCGGCATCAAGCGCCAGCGTCCTTCAGCTGGCGACGACGACGACGATGACGACGAGAAGGGCAGTCGCGAGCGTCGCAAGATTGAGATCAAGTTCATCAGCGACAAATCTCGCCGACACATTACGTTCTCCAAGCGCAAGGCTGGAATCATGAAGAAGGTATGATTCAACCTCTCTACGATCCCAACAACGCCAGGTTTGCCATGGCAGCTATGATGCTTGACCTCAAGTTTAAACGCGCGTGCAATTTGGACGCGCAAACTTCGACGCTTCCGCTACACCAGAATTCAGCATCCATTGGTCTCTTTGACGCATCTTGGTTGCTGTTTAGATCCCCGTCGCGTCAAAACAAGCTCCCGCGTTTGCTCCTCTGCGCCAAACTTTGGCCCAACCCAATTCTTTGTTGCACGGAAAGCTAATTTACATTCATTCATCAGGCCTACGAACTCTCTGTCCTCACAGGCACCCAGGTTCTACTTCTCGTAGTTTCAGAAACCGGTCTCGTTTACACCTTCACCACACCCAAGCTGCAGCCCCTCGTTACCAAGTCTGAGGGCAAGAATTTGATCCAGGTACGTAACTATTTGTTTGCCTGACATGGTAGATTCTGTCCCTTCACAGACCATGGACTGATCATGACCAGGCTTGTCTTAATGCTCCTGAGCCCACTCCAGGCAATGAGAATGGCGTCGATGGCGGCGACCAAGTAGAGTCTCCAGAAGAACCACCTAACCAGCACCTCCCTCCTCAGGGCAACCGACCTGGCATGCCTCAAAACACTCACATGCCCAACAACTACATGCCCAACATGCCCATGGATCCTCAGCAGGCTCTTGCTTATCAGAGCTATGTGCAACGGAATCAGGCTTATGGCTCTGGCATACCTCCTCAGCCAGGTATGCCTGCCAACAGCCATCACCAGTCATAATGACGTCCGACTCCAAAGATCGGACTTCGGTCAATGATACCCGGCGCTCAATGCTTTCTCGAGACGCCGCCTCTCGACCTTGCACGCCCGTCCTTGACACCAGAGCTGTCTTGTGAGGTCCCGGTGAAAAGGCGTTGGTTGGTGTTGATTTGCCACCTGCATTTCTCTTTGATTTTTGTTTTTAGTTTCTTGAAATTACATCAAGGCTTTCAGGCCACAGCGAAGTCGGACGAGCCTTTGAGCGGAAATATAATAATCGCATCTGGGAGCAGTGGGTTTACGGGCTGTAAATCCCCACCTCGCGACCACGAATAAATACACGTGTCGCTTTCAAGATCAACAGTCTGCGGCCAATGCTGGGAGAACTCCCGTGGTCAGCAGTACTGCCATGGTTTCTTGTGATCAAAGGCTCCGTGAAAGCTGGTGTCTTGACACCGTGGGACATTTGCGTGCGGTGGAAGCATGTTGGAGTGAAGAGGTGTTGTCATTGAAGAGCACGAAGAGGCGCGTTTGGCTTGTGAATTACATCAGAGTGTTTGGGATGGCAGGGAATGGATGGGATGAAGGCACGAATGTTTACGGAATGGGTACTTCATGCAGATTTGACGTCTATCATGGGCCAAAAGAGACGAAGGAAGGATACTTTCAACGCGGGCTTACCAAACCGTTCCTCTTTTTCGCATTGAATGTCGAATGTAAATATGTATTGAAATAGCGAGCCACTCTGCGCTCAGGCAGATGTTGCAAATGGGCTTTTGGAGTTTGGCCCAATGTATAAGTTAAAACCGGACTTTCCCAATATGGATATTCCGCCGTTAAAAAGCTACTTTACCCCAGATTTCCAGGAATGGTTCTTCGAAATATGCTGCACCTTATCTGGTGCAGATTGGATTTACGCAAGGTAGAAACCTAAGTTCAAATTTAGCGAATCATTCCTTTTGCTTAACTCTGGGTCCCTGGTCTGAACCTTGAGACGATTGAGGAAGGTTCAGGCTTGTTAGATGTAAAATGTTATTGTAATGGATCTCTTACCGCATTTGGAGAGTTGGTGGCATATGATTGGGAGGTTCTCTCGGCCGGTAAGATCGTGTGTGGCTGCGCCTATGGGGAAACTTTGCTATTTTTGTCATAATTTCTTTTCTTTCAGCATGTGCCCATGGATTGACAAGATGAGATGACGTTGCATGAAGGGAAAGAGTACCTACGACAGAAGCGGTTTGGGGTCGGCCTTTTCCACTTTGGTGGTGAGGTGGGGATGAAGGATCATCTTGGCTTAGTTGGGATGAGTCGATAGATCAAGTCAGAGTTGGACGTGTAAGTGTGTGGAAGTTGGCAATGAGCTCTTGAGGTAGACAGTAGATCAGTACTATGTTGGGAACAGACCCGCGCTGAGGCTGCTGGTATTTCTTGTGGTCAGTGAGGTTTCTGTACCCCTGTGCTAGGGAGCCGAATAACTCTACCTGAACTCTGCGACCCTGCATCAATCGGCACTTCACTGGAATACATAGTCATGGCATAGTTCGCTGGAGTAAGATAACTTCTATAACCGGCGGGAGGTTTACACGCAGTCCAACGTTAAGACGGATGAACATAACCTTCCATTCCCACGCATGCTAGCCACAGTCAACCTTGATACAGTTGTATAAACACTTACACTTCGCAAAAAAGCTAACTAAGCCACATCCTACACGAACTCGCCAAAGTTCCAGTGTTATTCAATCGTAATAGGCTGGATGTTGTCAAGGTTTGAAGCCAGGAGAGCTCAAGCTTTTGCATCAGGCTGTGGAAAAGGGTGGAAGGTGATGGGACGAGAACCACAATTTATCACAGAACATAGCAATAAAATAAAAGTACATCTCATTGAGTGTGTGTTGTTTACTTCTATTCTTCAAGTAGCCAATTCCCTAGGAACATAGTCTGCTCAGGTATTATATAGGGTCCTTGAAACTATGGCCTCGTGTGGATATGTTTGGAGGAATTATGAGATAGCCCCAAGTCGGTAAATACACCCAGACTTGGTTTTTACCGTAAGAGAGTATGGTCCGAGTATGCTCATATAAGCATTGTCTATAGAGAGCGGACTCTCCAGCTCATCCACACTTGCAACGAAACGCATGCAACGCGCTGTTGTCCACGATCCGATGAGAATGCCATTTTAATATATGCAGAAGGGCAAGGTAACTGCAGACAATGAAGTTAGCGGTAATGCCTTTGCCTCATGCGAAGATCCGAAGAGTGAGGAGAACGAGTTGCCTTCCGTGGCCAGGAGCACGCGGCACGAAAGCCTCCTTCCAGCATCGAGACTGAGATGAAGAATAAGTATATATGAACTATAAAGGTGCCACAGTCCAGGGTTTAATAAGGCGGTAGTAGAGGTAGTGAAGCCCCTGGTGATGAGTAGTTAGTGGTGGTTAGAGCCTCAAGGAGCAAGAAAACTCCTGGCTTTAAATCAGCGAACCAAGATAAAATGATCCAAGAGTTTAGTTAGATATACCAAGATATGCAAAATCTACCTAAATCCTTCTTCTCATTTCGAAAAGCGATCCGTTTTCTTGCCTCCTCCTGTCAGGCAACAACCTTAGTCGTGAGCCATCACACACCCTAACAAAGCGCCTTATGAGGCTGGAGCGTTGCCGATATGGAATTATTCTTAAAAGTATCATTCTCTGCCTATAAGGATCATAGACAATCCAGCACAGCCGGCTACTCGACGGAGTCTATCAATAAATTATCGCCAGCCCGCCGGAACGATACCCACGATGATAACTGCCTCGGAATTAGAGAGCGATCCGTCGATGGTTCTCACCCTACCCAAGCCAGTTAGGGGTTCTGTGGCCGTGAATTCTCTGAGCAATAATTCATGTCTCGTTTCAGGACAGCGTACATAGTGATGATGAGGATGGATTCACCTCTAACCTTGACGACTTAGCTGCATTGAAGTTCTTCTGCATCTTTGGCATCTAGGGGAGGCAAATGGTATTGGGTAAGTTAATCTAAGCTTAGGGATCTCTTAACTCTCATTAATGAGTTTATTTTGGCCGTGTCCCCCCCCCCC
>JAAOAN010000581.1:0-29071 GCA_013396205.1 Fusarium mundagurra | reverse complement strand
AAGCTTAATATTATCTTTTTAAAAAAGAAGTCTTATTTCTTAAAATAGTAAAGTCATATAAGTAGTTATGTCTTTAAACTAGAAATAGAAGGAAATTGCCTTGATAAGAAATAAATCAATTAACAGTTTAACAGAATACGCATGGACACAAGATGGGGAGTCTGGCGTATTCCAGTGCTTGTTTTCATTCTTTTAACACCTGATTAATGTTTTGCTTTTACCGTCAACGATTCTTGTCTCCAACCAATTGATTGCGTCCGACAAGAGTCTGACTCACGACAACAGACAAAAGCTCAATCAATCCAGGAATCCGTTCAAGTTCTCAGTGTGACTCTTATTGCGCAGGGTAACCTTCATTGGGTCCCAAGCTCTCATCCGCGCTAGGCCGCATACGCGATAACTATTAGCCGGTATCGGCTGCTCCCCACCAATTTTCTCGACATTTAACAACAACTCCCGCCCTTGACCTCGATAACGAAAGCAACGAACGAAGATAGCACCAATCGCAAAGATCCCATCATGGCAGAGAACATGGCAGAGAACAAGGCAGACGCTCCAGCAGCTAACATGCTCTGGGGAGGCCGGTTCACAGGTTCGAATGCCCCGGAAAGTAAGCTTCGAAATGCAGTAGACTGACTACACGGTGTTGCAGGTGCAATTGATCCTCTCATGTATAAGTACAATGCCTCCATCAACTACGATAAGGCTCTTTATAAGGAGGACATCCTTGGATCGATCGCTTTTGCCCGTGCCAATTCGAAGGCTGGCATTATTAGCGAAGACGACTTCCAGGCGATTGAGCGTGGTTTGCTCCAAGTGATGGAGGAATGGAAGCAAGGAACTTTCGCCATCATGCCGAACGACGAAGATGTGAGACGCTACTTGATTTTACTCGATATTTAGAAGCTGACATAATGAACCAGATCCACACCGCAAATGAACGTCGCCTAGGAGAGGTTATCGGCAAGGATATCGCGGGCAGGCTGCACACGGGGCGCAGCCGCAATGAGCAAGTTGTCTGCGATATGCGCATGTGGCTACGCGATCGAATCCGCGATATCGACACCCAACTTGTCGCATTTCTCAAGGTCATTATCGCGCGCGCCGAGTCTGAGATGTAAGTCCAGCCCCACCTCTGGCTAGAATCGCCACCTTACTGACTGGCAACCGCAGCGACTACATCATGCCAGGATACACCCACCTCCAGCGCGCCCAACCCGTCAGGTATATCAGCACACCCTTCCATTTCGCTCCCAAATACTCATATTATTCATTCATTCAGGTGGGCCCAATGGCTGATGGCGCATGCCGCTTCGTTCAAGCAAGATCTCGAGCGACTCCGCCAAGTTTTCGAGAGGGTCAACCTCAGTCCACTTGGCTGCGGCGCTCTGGCTGGCAATCCCTTTGGAATTGATCGAGACTCAATAGCTCAGGAGCTTGGTTTTAGCGGAATCACCTTAAACTCTATGAACACGAGCGCTGAAAGGGATTTTATTCTCGACTTCCTAATCTTCACGAGCGTTTTCACCAACCACATCAGCAGGTGGGCTGAGGACCTCATTATATACTCGTCCTCTGAGTTCTCTTTCCTCCGACTGGCCGACGCATACAGTACGGGTAGTTCTTTAATGCCAAACAAACATAACCCCGATAGTTGCGAGCTTTTGCGCGGCAAGTCAGGGCGTTCTTTCGGTCAAATGGCTGGGTTGATGATGGTGAGTCTTCATATACATTCCAGATGATTGCCCCGCGTTTGCAACCAAGAGCGCGTATGGAGAGCAGCTACTAACACTTGGCAGACTATGAAAGGCCTGCCATATTGCTATAATAAGGATGCCCAGGAGGGATGGGAACCTATGCTCGATGCAGTTGAGACTGTGTCCGATAGTCTTGGCATAGCTAACGGGGTTATCTCCACACTCAAGGTGCGACCTGAGCGGATGCAGGCTGCTCTAGATAAAACGATGCTAGCTACTGATGTTGCGGAGTGGCTGGTGAGAAATGGATGTCCGTTTAGAGAAGCTCACCACATCTCTGGACGTGTTGTTGCGCTGTCTGAAAACTCTGGGGTTTCGATGGACAAGCTGACACTGGAGCAACTGCAAGCTATTGATCCGCGGTTCACAGCGGGCATTGCGGAGGCATTCGAGTACGAGACGAGCGTCGAGGCGAAATCGTCTAAAGGCGGTACTAGTCGGTCAGCCGTGCTGGAGCAGATCCAGGTCATTAAGGCCATGTTAGATTAGGGGTCTGATAGCCTGGCGCAAGATGCGTCCGGAGTAAGGGAATCTGGCACAGACATCACGAATGACATGATTCATGCTGTGGAAGCAAATATGATTCAAGAGCGTGGAATGGGAAAAACACCATGTTAGAGAAACTGCAACAGGAAAACCGCCGGCCCAGCCGGACAAAGAAGTAGTCTTCGTCTTCGATTGATAAATGGAAAGTCTTCAATGCAGCTTCCTATGAAAATGAGCTATGGAGAGACGGCAGTCAACACGCCGACATGCTGCTAATATGAAGCCAATTGCAACAAGTATCGCACCGGCAGCTAGCATCGTAATGGGAACCACAGCCACGAACCAGGCAAAACCCACCGACCGCAAGGGATATGGAGTCGTAGAGCTTAAGAGGCTTTCCGCTTCGTTATCCGTTCTGCGGCGACCTATGCGTACCCGAAGCGGCGCGCAGCTGTGTGTAGGTAAGGGGTCTGAAATAAGGCAGTGCTCAGAGTTGATCACCTCTGCTCAGAGTAAAGCAGCCACAGCTCAGACTTGGCACCGAAAGCGAATCGAGAAGATAAGATCTGTCAGGGGAAACTATAGAGGTAGGTAATAGGTAAGTAGGTAGGTACCTACTTACGATGGATTCGCCAGGTCCCTGAAGTTTAGTAGGTAAGGTACTCAAGGTTCAGATACAGAGTACCTTAGATGTCCAATTAATAAAAGCAGTAAGATCTTTGTCATTCTTACAGCTGCAGACTTTTTTGTGTCGTTCATCTTGAAGTTTTCTACACTACAGAGTACTATTCAGTGATTCGACTCTTTGGAGACTTTTAGACAGTTCTCTATGTTGAACAGCCGCAGTCTTGTCAGTATATACAAGCCTCACATAGAGATACAATTCCTAGTGATCTCAGGCAGGTAGTGAACCGTGAATGGGAATTGGACAGAGCAAGTGAAAGTTCCATGATTAGATGCTTGCCATCAGACTGCTAAAGTATATCCAAATCCTAATGCCACCACTGCCTTGATTACGATTTACAATGAGAAGAAGTGACCTATCAAGCAGCACACGTAAACATATGAAGTATAACTGCCTTAAAGTTGGCCAAGAACACCTGGTAATATATATCATGACACTCACATCAAACTCTGTGATTCATCTCAAGGCAAGCAGTCTGCTGTCCTTTGCAACCAGTGATCGTCCGTGAGCATCACTCATCAGACAACCATCGAGAATTGCCTCCTTCATATAAATTTATGACAACCACAGCTTTACAGAGCCCAGAACCACTTTCAATTGCTTTTGTGGTTGCCTTAGTACTCAAGTGCCACTCCAGCGATACCCATTAAAGTTTGCCAATAGCGAATTCGGGACGACATCTACTCAAAGCCCGAAGCGAGCATTGATCATGTATCTGTATTCTTCTTATCTTCTCAAACTACCTAATTATATTAATACATAACGGTTACACAGATCCCCATTATCAAACGCATTGTACAGCTCTACAGGACGCCCATATCGACAATCGATAGTGCACCAAGTCTGAGACCAACTGTTCCACGCACATATATCATCGAAAAGGACACAATCAGTGTTTTCTTTTCTGCACTGGACTACAGGAGAGGTTTCAACAGACGAGTTGACATTCGAATCGAGGACGGTCCGGCCACTGATAGACTTACACGCCAAGATTGAAGCACACGGAGACAAGATGGTTCTCACTACCATTTACTGGAGCCTTGCTTCGTCAGGTCACTCTTCCTCGTCAACCACTTCCGTCCGTTGGCCCGTCACTGTAATCACAGGGAGCCCGTGCTCGTCCTTCTCTCACAGCGCTTCCGAGCTCCTCCGGACTAGATCCCTCTCCCAGTGGCTTTCGTTTATCAGAGATGTCGGCTTCTACGAGGATAGGCACAATCTATTCCAGAGCTTGAAAGACAATAAAGCTCGCATGCAACAATTTGAAGTTCATGCTATCGATGCTCGCCTGCGATCTTGGGCTTCCGAAGACCATAATCAATGTCTGAATACCCACGAATGCTCCAGCGTCAGTTGCAAACCTTGCATGCTACGGTATCTGGATGAGCACGCATCTCAGGCGAGCATAGACGATCTAACAGATCCAACAACAAAAGTCAAAGATGTGTCTCAAAGACCAGACAACACTGATCTGGGCACATCTAACAGCCTGTCACACAATGCCATTACTGAGGGTCGAATACGACATGTAAAGCATGAATGCCTGCGAAACTTTATGAACGTATTCTCAACCTGCCCACCTGGCCTCATCGTGGGTCTAGTGTTTGAGCAACCCTCGAAACATGAATATGATGAGCTTCAAAAATGTTGCCTCGCTTGGCGCATGACATGGCACACATTCAAAGTCAATGCAAACCCCAGGTCTCTTGAAGGCACAAAGCCTATCTTGAGAAGCATTGCCTTCAGGAGCTTACCAAAGCTGAATATGTGGGGAGACGTTACAAACGATTATACCCTCGTATTCCATGGATCTTTGACTAAAGAGGATCTCATGAATCTCTATAACCTTGAAGACCAGGCCATCAAGTACTTGATATCTCACCGTCTCCACTGGAGCAAGGAGATCGATGTTATACAAGATTTTGCTGTCCTGAAACTGTCTGTCCTTGGTCAAGAATCCATCTCGGAATTAGGAGACATCGTTCATACTGTCAACGCCGACCTCATGAGACTGGTCACCGCTGAACTCGAGCTCACAGAAACTCCCAAAATATGGATGGAGATGAATCGAAGAACACTGATTTACTGTGCTAAACAGGATTTCAGGACTCTTAGGCAAGCCCTTTCCGACAAGTATCGGCGAGACACTAGCCAGCATCTTGGTCGGGAGGCTGCGAGACATATTGGCTGACGGGTATGTGTTCGGGTGCTAAGTTGTATGGAAACAACATGTCTACATTTTCTTTTTCTGGCTCGAATGCGCTATGTGGGCATCTGACCAGGCGTCATAATCTCTTTTTGCAAATGATATATCGTTTTGGGGATTTAGCTGATGACGTTTAGTCTGAGAAACGCTGTCTGAAATGCAAACAACCTAACAGGGCTATAAATAGATCTGTGGGTTTCACTTTCAGTCTTCATACTACTATTCTGGTGAATATATTCTACATGTTTACAATATAAGTCGTCTTAGACCTACCTGCTTTACCCGAGCTGCCGAGCTAGTAACGTTGTAAGTCGCTTTTTTGTGAATAGGACTACCTGAACTGCCAACATCTATCTGAAGAGAAATCAACACAATCCCAACTACCAGACTGCTATTTAAAAATACGGGCTTTACACATATGTTAAAGCATATTTTTCTATTGCTATCTGAATAATGCCGCAATGAAGTTTAGGTATCTTTACAGTCATTTTCTATCAGCCAAGTCAGCCTAAGGTACAGGTACCATAGGTTAAGTACCTACTAAGGTAAGGTACCTTAGGGTAGGTATAGTAGGTAAGCAAGGGTCCCGCTATCCATTTAAACCTCCCGCTACTCCACCTCCAGTCGCAGACTGATAAGAATCCTTATCAGTTCTGCTCCATCAACTTTTTTTCCTTTGCGAAGCCAAGCCATCCCACCATTGAACAACATCAACAACACCATCAATTACCATATCCTAACGATAAAATGCGCCCTCTCACAGAAAAGGAGACACAGACTCTGTTCGAGAAACTGGCAAATTACACCGGTGGCTCCCTCAAGAACCTGATCGCACCCCTCGACGACTCCCCCAACCCTGATCGCTATGTCTTCCGCCTAGTTCGCGATCGTGTCTTTTACGTTCGTCTCTCGATTGCCAACCTGGCTACCTCTATTGCGCGCGATAAGCTTCTCTCTCTAGGAACTTGTCTTGGTATGTCTTTGCATTGATGAATGCCGCAATGTTCTCCAGCTAACCTTCAAATCCTACAGGCAAGTTCACAAAGTCTGGCAAGTTCCGCCTGCACATCACAGCCCTTCCCATCATCGCCGAGCACGCCCGCTACAAGATTTGGGTCAAGGAAAACGGAACCATGCCCTTCCTATACGGCAGCAACATCGTCAAGGCGCATGTCGGTCGTTGGTCAGAGGACTGCCCCGAGCACCAAGGAGTTGTTGTCTACAGCATGAACGATACACCGCTCGGATTTGGTGTCACTGCCCGCAGCACTGCTGAGGCCCGAAGATTGGATCCTACCGGTGTCACTTGTTTCAGACAGGCCGACTGTGGAGAGTACCTCCGTGACGAAGACAACTTGTTTGCGACGGGGTAGAGGGCAGTATGGTTTGCTTCGTCTGGCGTTGGGGCTATTTTAATCATTCATTCTTTGGCGTTGAGAGTGAGGGGGAAAAAGAAACTCGTGGCCAAGCCAATCATGCTTGTGTTATTTGGTAGATTGGTAAATGTCATCATCGTCATCAAAGCGCTGTATATGTTGAAATGTATTCGCTTACCCCATTTTGTCCATTTTCGAAGCCATCTCTTTGCCTGCCTATTCCATTACTGCACCGTTTATCTCTCGAGCTGGACTCACTGGCCTGCTGTCTCTCTTAAAGAAACCGACATGCTGTCTGTGAGCGACATACTCACTATCAGCATAGCCAAGAATCTTCTCAATCTCAACGCTCTGCTTGCCCTTGATCCGCGCGATCTCAGCGGCGGCATAGTTGACCAAAGCTCGGCCCACTTCTTCAGGAGTGCCATCCCACATTTTGCCATCGGGCCCAGGGGTTGATCGTCGCTTGACTGCTACGAGACGCACCACCTCCTGTTGGGCAAAGTTACCCTCGACATCGATGACGCCAACCGGAAGCAGACCCGCCTTGCCAACAAGAGCCTTATAAGCGCCTGAGTCGATGTAGAGGGTGCCGTGAGGATGAGGAGTGTGAAGCAGCCAAAAATGACGGTCCCTGATGGGATCGTTGGCGGGGATGAAGCGAGTGTGTAAGGGGGGCCAAGGGGCGCCATTTAAGTTGGAGAGCGTCAGAGCTGATGCCGATCGTGACAAGCCTTCAGCACGCTCGTCTGGACTGGGGGGAGTGTTCCCTTTTTGTATTGACTGTAGATACTGCACAATGTTGAGCACGTTTCCCGGGTTAGAAGACCTCGTAATGACAGTCGTGACTCCAGCGGAAGTGCCCAGCCTAGCAGCAATAATCTTGGTGCTCATGCCTCCTGTTCCAAGGGACGAACCAGCACTGGATACTGCTTGAGAGTTAGTTTCCGGTGAGATAAGCCCGCGATTGAAGATAAGTTTTACCGTCAGCCTGTAGTGCAGCGATGTCTTCGACCACCTCGATAGGCTTAGCATCTGGGTTGGTTCTGGGGTTCTTGTCATAGAGACAGTCAACATCCGTCATCAAGAACAGCATATCAGCGTGTATCATAGCGGCAGTGATGGCAGAGAGAGTATCATTGTCGCCAAACTTGATTTCGGAAACGGCAAGAGTGTCGTTTTCGTTAACAATTGGAATTACACCTTGTTCCAAAAGGGCATGGAAGGTGTTTTGGGCGTTAAAGTATCTCGTTCGCTGCGACATATATTTTTTAGCTCACTGTTGAAGATTGAAGACAGAAGAGTTGTACACACGTCTGCAATATCGTTTCGTGTAAGGAGGATCTGAGCAATTGGCTGCCTGAGGTGAGTGAACAGACTATCCCAGAGACTCATGAGGCGGCATTGGCCGATCGCTGCAAGAGCCTGTAGATGTTCACGTTAGTCACTTGATTACAGATGGTCAATAGAGACATTCGGTTCCAACCTGTAGCTGTGCGAGATGCTTAGGTCGCTTCTCGACGTCCATACGCCGGAGACCAACACCGATAGCGCCGGACGAAACAATGACCACCCTGTGACCATCTTTGCGAAGCTTCACGGCCGTATCAACAATGAGAGTCAGAATCGGAAGAAGTGGTTCGTGAGTCTTCTCATCGACAATGGAGCTTGTTCCTGTGATGAAGGCCGAGTGTTAGTGGGGGATGAGCCAAGCTAGGTGTTGAGCCGTAAAGTAAACTCACCAAGCTTAATGACGATGGTCAGAGACTTTGTCCCGTTGCCTCTCATGACTGCGAGGTTTTAAAAAAAAGGAAAACAAGTCAGTTTAATGCCGCTTTTGGGGTATGATGCAACGCCTGTAAGAAAGACTGGCAGTTTCACATGGGTGTCTCTATACACTGCACATGTGAAGAAGCGCATATATACAAGGTAAGGTAGGGAGGTAGTGTATATAGATAGATATATATGGAACAAGTTCAACAAGACTGACAGACTTGACTCTTCTTCCACAACACAAATCAAAAGAAGGACGGATGGATGAAGCAAAGAGAAGAGGGATTGAGAGAAATGCTTACATTGAAACATGCTTTCACTCGTCATTTTTCTCATGCGCCCTTGTCGCTCCTCTGAGTGTGGAACCGAGGGTTGAACAGGATAGGTAGGATAGGATGGTATGAGATGGGATGTGAGTGGGAGTGTCAGGATGTTTGGACCTGGAGCTGGGCAAACGTTGGGCGATAGTCGAATTGATTGGACTGTGCTCCTGCGCCCTTGTTGAAGAGTTCCCCAGACCCCGATGTCGCCCGGGAAAACAGCACGAATAGGATCCCTTGCCTTGGGGGGCAAGAAAACACCGAACCTTAATACAGGGTATCAAAATAAACTAAGCAAAGAGTCCCCTAAGCTTAGACTAGATTTCCCTAAGTATTTTCATCACTTAGGGTTAAGGTCCTGAGTTTTCTTTCCTCCCCTAGGCCTTGTTCGGAAAACTGGTCCAATCAGCCTCTTCACCGCCTGGCCGAATCGGGCTGTCGGGTCGTGGCAGAATTTCCACTTACGGTACGGTACAGGCTCCTGAAGTGCCTAACCTAAAGTCAGCTAAATTAAAGCCTCCACGGCCTACTAGGTTGTGAGAAGAAGCCGCCCAGGTCAAGAGAGATCGATCACCTTGAGATTCTGAGTCTTACGCCGAATACCGAATTCACTCGCCGAAGCCACAACATCCTAATTTGGACTCAATTGACCTAGGGAATTACATGCACGCGCCTTTGCAGAATGTCGTCTGACTCTACACCTCCTCCCGGTGTCCCCGCTGGAACGCCAAGTGCTTCAACTGCAGAAATCAAGAACGACCCTGCAAAAACAGGGTTTTCTCCAGAGATCTCATGGTGGATGAACTACTTCAAGATGCTCTCGGGCCAAATGACGCCCGAGGGCAAATTCTTCTTCCGAGAGTACACAACGGAAATCGAGGAAGAAAAAGACTGCAAAGCTTGTGAGAGAGACCGCGACTGGCTCTTTACCTATTCACCCATCGTTCGCTTCATGTCCGACAAGATTCAGGCCCTCAATGGACGAATAGACCCTTCCAATGTTCACTGCCGTCGCTGTCCCTCCTCTCTGAGGGCTGATGGCTCTGTCAACTGGCAATCTGGTGGTTTCAGCCCCAATCATGGCATCCTCATATGTGCCAACCACATCAAGAACCGAAAGCATCTCGAGGATACGCTTGCGCATGAGATGGTGCATGCCTGGGACTATGTTCGATGGAAGAATGTCGACTTTATGGGCCAAAAGGACTTGAAGCACGCCGCATGCACAGAGGTGGGTTAAGGAAACAAGCCAATTAATTTCCTTACAAACAAGCATGCTAACTCATGTCAAGATCCGAGCTTCAATGCTCAGTGGCGAGTGCAGATGGACAAAAGAGGCTTTTGTTCGAGGGAATTGGAGACTGACGCAGCAATTCCAGAATTGCGTCCGCAGACGAGCCATCGATTCTGTCACGGCCAGATCCACATGCAAGGACGACGTCCAAGCAACCAAAGTTGTCAACCAGGTTTGGGATTCTTGCTTTGCCGACACGCGGCCATTCGACGAGGTTTATCGATAATTGCTAGCAGTCTGCCCTCCCATATGGAAATGTGTACGATATCTAAGACGGGCGAGAGGCGCCTATAATGAAATGTATTATGCCTTTCTGTTGTGTACCACAATACTATCAATGATACCCTTCAACACGCTGGAGCAAATTCTTGTATTCGTTTTAATGATTGATGGAATGACGCCACAAAAGAAAATCCCGTACTCCAACTGATGCAAACGGCCAGGTTCCGTCCTTGAATATCAGAAAATCAGTCAATCAACTGCCGATGAACGCCTTTCAACCGTTATCCATTCATGTTATTTGTCGTTATATCATTATTGCACCTTCTCGCGGTTAGAAGCACGCTCACCCTTGACGCAGTGCTTGATGATCCAGGGGTGTTGCTGAATCTGCTCAAGAGGAATTCGCTTCTCAGGGTCTAACACCAAGAGCTTCATCCATGTCAGTATGGTGATACAGAAATCTTTGGGGCTGGTTACATACCTTCTTGATGAGGTCAGTAGCCTCAGGGCTGACCCATGAAGGAATCGACATGTCAGCACGAGCAATCCTTCGTTGAGTCATCACTGGCGTATCCTCGAAGGGCGCTTCACCCACGAGGAACTCATACGTCAGAACGCCCAAACTCCACAGGTCGACCTTCTCGTTGTAAAAGTTATCAGAGGTACCTGGCTTGATCATCTCAGGAGGGAGGTAGTCAAGAGTACCACACATGGTCTTCCTTCGGTTGTTGGGAGCGTGCACACTCCATCCGAAATCCGATATTTTGATCTCGCCATGTATACCAACCAAAATGTTCTCAGGCTTGATATCCCTATGGATGACATGCTTTCGATGCAGGTAGCGCAATGCCGATGCCATCTGGGCGATGTACTGGGCCGCCTTCCACTCGGGGAACCGGCTCTCTTTTCGGAGGTGCTTGTACAGTTCACCCTTGCCAGCGAACTCGAGAATCAAGAATACTCGCTTGCTATCGTGGAAGTGGCCGTAGAGCTGAAGGATGTTGGGGTGTCTCAGGTTGCTTTGAATCTCGATCTCTCGGCGAACCTGCTTCTCAACACGGCCTGCTTGCAATTCATTCTTGTGGAGGACCTTGAGGGCGCAGATGAAGCCTGTTGTCCTCTCTCGAGCAAGGTACACTCGTCCAAACTTGCCCTTGCCCAGAGGTCGACCAATCTCGAACATGCCGAGGTGGAACTGCTTAGGGACGCTGATTTGCTCTGGCAGTGTGACTGATTTTCGTTCATCTTGAGCTTCATCCGACGTCCTTGAAGAAGATGGAAGCGCTTTTCTTGTAGGAGATGGAGGCGCGTTGTTGACTTTTCGTTGAGCAGCCTGGGATGGCAGCATCACAGCAGCGTTGGTATTGCTGCTTTGCGACTGGAGGGCGACTTTGAAGAGGTTGGGTCGAGAGGCTCCATGTATACTTTGTGATGTGGTAGATGAAACCATAGTCTACCTATGTCAGTAATCAAACCATGAAGGAGCGGTCACAGCAAACACACACGCATACCTTTGTCTTGCTGTAGAGCTTGGAGCCGTCACCAAGGGGATCATTCTCATCGTTGACGGACATGCGCTCAAAGCGCGCCTCAATTGTACGGGTAGCCATTATTGAGAGCAAGGACGGGATGGGCTGTTGATGTTAGTGAAAGACGAACGAAGAGATGAAGAAAGACGATCGAGGTTTGCCTTTTTGAACGGTTCCGATGCGGTCAGTCAGGTCGCTGGCTGGGGTTAGAAACCGGCTAGTATAAACATATGGTTGCCGAGCAACTGATGCCGGGGGCGGCGAGAAATCTGGGGCGAGCTTGAGATCGGACCACCACAGAAGCTGAAGTTGTTACACAATTGCCTATTTTACCTTATGAAATATTCATATCATGCATTTACTGAAATGTATTGAGACAAGACGTTGACCGGGCTGGTTTCTTCAGTCGTTGTCTCGCTCGTCGTCAATGCAACGGCTAAGCTGGCAAGTCTGAGGGGGACCATATATCTAAGTATGAAAAAGATTAAGTCAGTGCTAACTTTGCCTTTCATTCACGCAACATGGGATGGGATTTTAGTCAGACAGACGCCTTTTCTTTTTAGAGAGAGAGAGAGAGATGATAAAATGTGGAAAAATTGGCCTATAAGGAGATATTTGTCAGTTCGTCTTGAGATATTGAGACGACTTATAAGGGGTATATACACCACATACTCAACGAACAGCACAGCTTTTTACCAAGATTGGTATCCTTATCAGAGCCAACCGCTTCATCCAGTACTATGGCGATTGATTATTTTAATTGATTTCAATTTAAAAAAAAGAGACTTCAAAGCAAAATTCATCCAATATCATGATTCTCAGGATCAAGCCGTGTCCCGGCACGTGCTGAGCATTGGGGTAAATAGTGCCTTATAGAAAGGTACGTGAATGGTAGAAATGATACAGTACGTGGATGTGGTGGGGTCAAAGAACACGATGTCAGCCAGACTTATCCTCCCAAAACTGTTGCAAGTTTAGTACACCTACGATAGTAGAACTCCCTCTTTAGGGTCTTTAACCGCCAAATTGTCGAATCAGCGCCCAGCAGATGCCAGAGAAACTCACAAAATCCCCCCACCACCCACAGCTATCAATCCATACCTGTAGGTACCAAACAGCGAGACCGAGTCTCTGGTCTGACCTAATAGCAGCCATTTTAGGCCACCTACGGAGTTGTCTTTTGTGACTCACGCCCTCCTCTGCCTCTTTACCTGACGAATTTTACAATCAGGGTGGATGAAGCCAATTCGTCCCGTATCATCTCCAGCCTCACTGCCAACGACAGTAAAGAAAAGCTTTTCAACAGCTTTCCCTTTATCAAGGCAACTTTGTCTGTCACGTTCTGGTTCCAGGTTCCGGTTTGCGGCCTGTGCAAAACCACCCCGCACTGTCGTAGACTCCCGCACTTTTGCGACCTCACGACCCCTCAACGCTTTTCAACTGCAAACGTCGCAGAAGCGCAAAAAGGACAAGATGACTTCCGCCGCGACGACTCTTAAGGGCCAGCCCCTCGACAAGGCTGTCCTCGAATCCATCCTCCGACGTCGCATGTTTTACACCCCGTCCTTCGAAATCTACGGCGGTGTTGGTGGTTTGTTCGACTATGGCCCTCCTGGCTGCGCACTGCAGGCCGGTGTCATTGATATCTGGCGTAAGCATTTCATCCTCGAGGAGGATATGCTCGAGGTTGACTGCACTGTTTTGACCCCTCACGAGGTCCTCAAGACCAGTGGCCATGTTGACAAGTTCGCCGACTGGATGTGCAAGGACCCCAAGAACGGCGAGATTCTTCGAGCCGACCACTTTGTCGAGGCCATCCTCGAGGCCCGGCTAAACGGCGACAAGGAGGCCCGCGGCCAGAAGGTGGAGGACAAGGAGGAGGATCCCAAGAAGAAGAAGAAAAAGACAAAGACTGAAGCTGTGAAACTCGATGACGCCGTTGTCAAGGAGTATGAGGAGGTTCTCGCCAGAATCGACAACTACGGTGGCCCAGAGCTTGGCGAGCTCATCAAGAAGTACGATCTCAGAAACCCTGCCACTGGTGTCCAGCCCGCGGAGCCTGTCTCCTTCAACCTCATGTTCCAAACCTCCATTGGTCCCAGCAGCAACTACCCTGGCTACCTCCGCCCCGAGACTGCCCAGGGCCAGTTCCTGAACTTTGCCAAGCTCCTCGAGTTCAACCAATCTCAGATGCCTTTCGCCTCTGCCTCTATTGGCAAGTCATACCGTAACGAGATCTCCCCTCGTGCCGGCCTTCTACGAGTGCGTGAGTTCCTTATGGCTGAGATTGAGCATTTCGTCGATCCTGAGGGTGGAAAGAAGCACCACCGATTCCATGAGGTTGAAGATGTTGAGCTTGTCCTCCTTGACCGTGATACACAGCTGAGTGGCAAGACTACGACCAGAACTCTCAAGATCGGCCAGGCTGTCAAGGATGGTCTTGTTGACAACGAGACTCTGGGCTACTTCCTTGCCCGAATTCACTTGTTTTTGGAAAAGATTGGTGTGGATCTGACCAAGCTGCGATTCCGCCAGCACATGGCCAACGAGATGGCTCATTATGCCACCGACTGCTGGGATGCTGAACTCTTCACCAGCTCCGGTTGGATCGAGTGTGTCGGCTGTGCTGACCGAAGTGCCTACGACTTGAGTGTTCACGCCAAAAAGACTGGCGCCCCTCTGGTTGTCCGCGAGCAGCGCGAGACTCCTCTTATCATTGAGGAGTGGCAAATCGACATCGAGAGGAAGAAGTTTGGTCCCCAGTTCAAGAAGGATGCCAAGACTGTCGAAACTGCTCTCTTGGCTACATCACAAGAACAGCGAGAAAAGCTGGCGAAGGAGTTGAGCGACAACGGCAGCATCACTCTCGAAGTCGCTGGTGTTGGCGACGGCAAGGTGCAGGTTAACAAGGACTCCATTGCCATCGAGTTTCGCAAAAGGGTCGAGAACACGCGCGAGTTTGTGCCCAATGTTATCGAGCCCTCGTTCGGTATTGGCCGTATTCTCTACTCCTTGATGGAGCACAGCTTCTGGACTCGTGGCACCGAGGGTGGCGACGAAGCCCGTGGTGTAAGAACAACCCCCCTGAATATGCATGATGAAATACTAATCCTTAAAAGGTTCTATCTTTCCCTCCCACTGTGGCACCTACCAAGGTTTTGCTTGTTCCCCTCTCCTCCAACACCCAGTTCAAGCCTCTCCTCAAGCAGCTGTCCCAACGCCTCCGCAGTGCTGGTATCTCCAGCCGCGTGGAGGACTCTTCTGCCAGCATTGGTAAGCGATACAGCCGAAATGATGAGCTCGGCACTCCTCTCGGCATTACCATCGATTTCCAGACAGTTCAAGACGGTACTGTTACCTTGCGAGATCGTGACAGCACCAACCAAGTCCGAGCGGAGCAGGAGAAGATCATTGATGCTATCAAGTCACTTGTGAATGGCAGTAAGACCTGGTCTCAGATTGAGAATGAGCTCCCCAAGTTTGAGGGCCAGGAGGTCGAGGTTGCTCAACGATAGAGTAGAAAAGGCTAGAAGAAATGTAATATAGATGCCGTAGTGGCTGAAGGTTTATCAAAATGGTGAATGTCAAGGCAGAAGTTGGAATTCGTCAAGTTGAGTCTACGAATCACGAGACAAAACACTGGTACAAAGTCGAAGGGCTCAGTAATGAGTGTCTTAAGGTTGTGAAACAACTGGTATTTGACAAGGCCGCTGTTGGCTGAGTATACGAGTTCTCCCTTGGCTTATTTTAAAGACTACAGCATTTGATTTTGATCCTGAATTCAAAACTGGAGAAGCTGAGATTGGGTTGCAATAGCAGACTTTGGTTGCTGAGGAAAAGGATGATAATCTCCAATTTTTAATTGTGAAGTTGGACAAGGTTCAATCAATCATGAGAAGGGGTTTTACTGGAGACATGAAATTATGTTAATATTGTAATCAAGTTAAAAGCACCGCAACTACTGCGACTTGATAATCAACAGTGTTGGGTAGCAAAGACCCAAACAGTCAGACGAGGGCCTGGTCTCTGAGCAAGCATCGGCGGCTATTTTGCGCCACGGATAGCGGAAACTCTGTATCAATAACTAACTAGTCTGAGGACATGTTCTTGGCATCCATGGCCATCATCATCATACAGTAAGCTTGTGCGACTGGGGGGGCTTCGGAGATTGGTATATGACACATGATATAGGCCAAGCAGACGGATAGACGGAGTCTTTCGGTCTCTTCTTCTACCTGAGGTACTATCTACCTAGGAAAGCCACAACTGATTAAAGCGTTCCTTCTGCATTGCCTAGACAGGACCATTTTATGGGGTTTTCGAATAGTTTCTCAAGGGATCTGACAACATCAAAGATCCAGACGTCGATGGCCGCTAGATGAGGAATGGTGGTGCGTGGCAAATGGGCGCGCTTGTAACGCAACAGGCGACCTGGCGTCCTGGACACCAATAACCATGAGACAAGCAAGCCAACAGTATTCAGAACGCTAATAAAGCTTGATAAAGACTGAGATGAGGGGCAATCGTTATGTATCATGAATTGACCAGGAGTTTTGGTTTTTATGAACAATGTGATATATCTTCCAAGCTGATAGCTTAGTAGCTACCTACCTTACCTTGGTTGTGGAGATCATTCATTGCCTAGGTACCTACCTTACTATCCATCCGTACATACAGTACTAGATGGGGCAGCCGGAAACTTCACTTTGGCCAACAGCGGCCCGTGCCATGACCGCCGCTGGTACGTTACTCTGTATTAAAGGTGGGGCATTATGGGATCTTTTCAATCCCTTATTAAGTTTATGTAGGTATGTAATTACGGAGTAGCTCTCAGCAAACTGCAATTGAAGCTAATTAATGTGATCTGAACACCTCTGCTTGTGCGCTCGTGTCGCTATCTTGAAGTCAACCTTTGTTACTTAAGGTTGGTAGGCGTCATTATGGAGAGACTCTCGATTAGAACCTCACCTCATGCACGTTGAAAAGTCCCCCAGGTTCACCATCTTATCCAATGCAAGTAATTGGACCCTTTCACCTTCAAGAAGCAACGGGCATGCATTGGCAATCCGGAATCCAGGGGTCAAGTTCCACTAGACAGAAGTCTTAGGTGCCCTACTCCGTACCTGAGGAAGAATTGGAGCCCAGCCTAGGTAAGGAAAGAAAACTCAGGACCTCAATCCTACATGACAAAAAGACTTGGGTAATTTACCATAAGGTTAGGATGATCATAGTATACCTTTTGCTGAGTTTATTTTGACACCTTATATTAAGGTCTGATGTTTTCTTGCTCCCTGAGGCTAAGGTAAGTACCTTATCCATCGGATCCTAGGTACCTAGGTACCTAGGTATTTAGCGATAGGTAGTGGAGGCACTGACCACACTGCCCGCCACCATCGATTCCATGAATTACCTTATATAAGTACCTACTAACCTACCTAACTACCTACCTAGGTACCTAACTTACCACGAGGAGCTGGCTGTGGGCAGGTGCGTGCAACTGGAACGCCACTGGAACTTCCCCCGTCACTCTTCATCTGACACTTCTGCGGCGGGAGAATATCTCAGCGCTGGGGAACTAGGGGTCATTCAATCCTCCTTCCCCACCTTTCTTCGTTTCCTCCTTCTCCTGCTCATTCTCTGCAGGTGGTCCAAACTTGGAAGGCCGCTCCCTCCCCTGGCTTTTCGTTCTTATGTACCTTATCCATCCAGTATTTCTTGTTCTCCCTCACATCGTCGAACTTGCCTGTGCTTTTTGCGGCTTCTGGTACTTCACCACCAGCTGCTAATAAAGTTAAACTTGCTTCTCGTCGCCGTCTTACTCTCCGTTTTGCGGCTACGTGCGTTATCCATTATCCCAGCACAGTCCCGCTCGCCCACCTCCACCCCAATCTACCTTGCCTACCCCCCGTGCTTGTCACTGACGAGCTTCCTTGTCTCCCTACCTTTACTCTCAGTCTGACCCTGACCGCTGCTCCGACACGATTTTCGAATACATGACCTCTCCATCCGGTCGCTGAGAAGGCCTTTTCCTGCGCCCAAGATCAATCTTTGTTTGATCTCTGTTTGGGTGCTCTCCAACATTGTCGAAACCAGACCGCCCAGAACCACCCCTGTGAGCGCTCCTGAGTTGGTTACCTCCCGTCCACCGCTCGCTATTAGATCTGGGAGCCAGCAAGCGTACGACCCGCCATATAACCTACCTTACTTATATATCGATTTCAAACGGTCTTATTCTTTCTAGTCATCATCAGATAATTCTTACTGCGCCTCGCAGTACAAGTAATTCAAGATGGCTCAAAACAGGTACGTTGCTTCTTCCTGGCTCGGTAACATGAGGGCGCGAGCATCATGGCAAAGAGGCGGGGTGAAAGTTCTCCTTTCTTTGAGCGGCACACGCATACTGCTCCGTAAAGCCATTACGTCGGCTTGATAGATTGATGTCGTGCCAATCTTTCTTTCATATTTCTTGACGCTGCTGGGATCTACTATTGAAACCTGTGGTGGCACTCTTGGAGAGGGGCTTCCTCCCTGTCAGCAACCAACAACGCGAACAAGATTGCTTCTCAACTTCAGCAACTAACGATTCGCAGTATGTACTCGTCCGGCCAGTTCATGAACCCGGGCCCTGCGCCTCGGCCTCCCACCGATCGACCGCGTTTGAACCTAACGCCCAATGCCAACCTTCCAGGAAGCATGGCCAACATGGCTATTTCCCCCATTCGAAGTACTGCAACCTCGACGTACACCGGCTCAACCATTTCGCTTCCGATCGCCCGCCAACAGTCCAACAATACCGATGGTCTGGGTGGAGTCGCTGTCAAGAAGGAGGGTTGGGCGTCGGTCAAGGAGAGCAAGAATTTTATCCAACCCTGGAAGCAGAAGTACCTAATTCTCCGCAAAGAGTCGCTCGATTTTCACAAGACCGAGGGTGGTAAGGTTTCGTACACACTTTACCTGAGGGATGTAGTCAACGTCGGACGAGTCGAAGCCGCCGGTACCATCTTCGAGATCAAGCGCAAACCAGATGGTTCGTCTAACAGCCCCGGCGACGACGACGGTCAAACCAAAACCCTGCAAATCAAGGTAAAGAGTGACGATGACTTGTATGAGTGGATCGACTTTATCTACGGCGCTTGCCCAGGCATGGGCGGAGTCAGCAACCCTACTAACTTTTCTCACGCTGTGCATGTTGGTTTTGACCCAAAGACTGGTGAATTCGTCGGTTTGCCACCGGAGTGGTCGAAACTCCTCAACTCATCAGCCATCACTAAAGAAGATTATGAGCGCAACCCTCAAGCCGTCTTCGAGGTTTTGGACTTTTACACCGATCTCGCCAAAAGGGCTGAGAATCCCAATCAATATCCCAGCCTCACGCCAACTCCTCCTGCCCAGAGCCAGCCCAACAAACAGCTGGGATATGGCAGTGGTGCTTCTGTGGCGCCTCCTCGACCTGCGCCGCCAGCCGCTTCTCAGCGCCCAGGTTACAACCCTTCTCCTGTCCAACCCAACCCCAATGCTCCGCGTCGCCCTGCCCGACCTGATGAGCGCCCTGCCCAGCAGGATCAGCAGCAACAGTACCAGCAGCGCCAGCAGATGCAACAGATGTCCCCTAATTACGTCTCTCAGGATGCCCTGAGAGAGGAGCAGCGTAAGAAGCAGCTAGAGGCTCAGAGACAGCGGGAGCGCGAAATTGAGGAGCAGAACAGACGCGACCTTGAAGCCTACAACGCTTCTCTTCCCAAAACCAAGGTTCCGCTTGCCCAGCAGGAAATTGGTGGTGGTTATAGCTCATCACCTTCTCCCCAGCCCAACCGCTACAATCCAACACGAGCAGCTCCACCTGCACCAAAGGCCTCGCAACAGCAGAGCAACCTGCAGGCGCAGCGGCCTGCTCCTTCACCTCCTACCACCTCTCAGCGACCGCCTCTAGCCTCTCAGCCTAGCTCCAGTACTTTAAGGGATCCTAGTCAGGCGCAGCGAACTCCTCGCGCCGACAACGCCGCACCTCGTTATGCCAATGGAAACCAGGCTTCACAACCTCGACAACCACAGCAACAGACTCAAGCATCGCGCTTACCAGCTCCCGTCAAGCCCCTGAATGTTGCACCCAAGCCCAGCCAACCCCAGCAGCAGGCTGATGGCGTTAAGGCCGCCGAAGCTGCTCTAACTGCCAAGCCATCGCCTTCGGAACGTAAGCAGGATGTCAGAATGTCTACTATGTCCGAAAGTGAGGTCATGGCCAAGCTCAAGGAAGCCGTTTCGAAGGACGACCCAAACATTTCCTATTCCAAGCAGAAGAAGATCGGACAGGGTGCATCAGGGTCTGTCTACGTTGCTAAGATTAAGGAGACAGCTGTGGGCATTGCCCGCGACATTCTGCGTGCCCAGGGTCCTCGGGCCCAGGTTGCCATCAAACAAATGGACCTCGCTCACCAACCTAGGAAGGAGCTCATCGTGAACGAAATCATGGTTATGAAAGACAGCCGGCACCGCAACATTGTTAACTTCTTGGATGCTTTCCTGCGCAATAACAACGCGGAGCTCTGGGTAGTTATGGAATTCATGGAGGGAGGTGCTCTTACTGACGTGATTGACAACAACCCCTCCATCTCCGAGGAGCAAATCTCGACTATTTGCCACGAGGTATGTCCATTGGCTCTTCCACACTGTAATAGCTGACAACCATAGACTTGCCGCGGATTGCAACACTTGCATTCACAGAATATTATTCACCGTGATATCAAGAGTGATAATGTTCTGCTCGACGCTCGTGGAAACGTGAAAATCAGTAAGCCGATCACCAGTAACATGAACAAATCCACGATGCTAACATGTCTATAGCCGATTTTGGTTTCTGCGCCAAGCTCACGGAGACAAAGTCTAAGCGAGCCACCATGGTGGGAACCCCCTATTGGATGGCCCCCGAGGTTGTCAAGCAGAAGGAATACGGTCCCAAGGTCGATATCTGGTCTTTGGGTATTATGGCGATTGAGATGATAGAGTCCGAACCGCCATATCTTAATGAGGAACCTCTCAAAGCTCTCTACCTCATCGCAACAAATGGAACTCCTCGGCTCAAGAAGCCTGAGAAACTGAGCAAAGAACTGAAAGCATTCTTGTCTGTCTGCCTATGCGTGGACGTCAAGAGCCGTGCCTCTGCTGATGAGCTCCTGGCTCATGACTTTTTGCGTCATGGCTGCCCATTGGCTAGCTTGGCAGATCTTCTTGCTTTCAAGAAGCACGCCAAATAAGAGGACGCACACGAGACATACATAAGGAGTGGGCGCTCATGTTGCAGCCCGACATTTTGAATGAGGTACAGAAGCAAGGCGATGCATATATTCCCCCACAGATGGTGTTTTTCTCTCTTGGCGTTTACGGGCGAAAGTTCTTTGGCACCTCGCACTTGGCAAAGACATTGCGTATGTGCGGATGTCTCTACACCTACTTGGCGGCATTTAGCCACATTGTCCAAGAAGTCTCCGTCCGCGGTATCGATGATGATGACATGCGATGAAAGCTCGGGCAAATACCCAATGTACTAGGAGTCGGGTGACATGAGGGACTGGATGAAACCTTTTTTTTTTTTTCTTTTTTAAAGAAAAGACTGAACATGGGAAGACTGTCTGCCCTAGCCATGACACAACAGTGACATTTTGAGCGCAATTGGGAACTATGAGGCGCAGAAGAGTCACTCTGAAAGAGCAAAATCAAAGGGCAACGTATATAGAGAAAATATGAAATCGGGTCACAGCAATGCATATACTGGATGTCTCTAGACGAGTTTTCATCTGATGTAATTGTTCAATCTGTTCTTTGTACAGAAATCAGGACATTTTCCGGGGGGGATGATCTCTACAACATATGGATATTTCTAACACATCCAGGTCAGCTGCTCCCTGAAATTGTGACTCCTGATGGCGCCGTGTATCAAAATCTCGAGTCGAAGAAGACAGTCAACGATTATACCGAGATTGGACAATTTCTAAAATAGTGCCCGGGATTGCGGGCCGCTATCTGAGACATGGCCCAGGACCCAGCAACGAAACTTGAACAGCGAGTGTTGGTGATAGCTCTGGGAACACCACTGATAAAGGGGGGATGGTAAGAGCTGTGTTTCGAGATACTCATGATAACCCCTGAGTTACCACGTTGTGGGTGTTATGTACGGGAGGGACTCTAAAAGACAGGGGGTCACAGTAAGGCTCGTTTCATCAAGAGGCTAATAGATCCTCCGACAACAAGGTGCAGTGTCGCGATTGGCTCTACTGTTAACAGGGGGCTGAAAGGGAGATGGGGAGGTGTCATCAGTGCAACCAATCGGAGTGTGCTTCTGCAAGAGCATGAAAATGGAGAATAAGAAAAAACGTCGAATTATGGTAACGTCGAGTAGTAACTACTATGGAGTTGAGATAGAGGGCGGATGGCGGATCATATAGGGAAGGCAATATTCGAGTTGGTGCTGAATGCTACGAGCGAGCTGAGAGCACTGAGTCGTGGAATCCCAAAGCCGAGTGACAAGCAGCAGAGCAACAACCCTTCAAGCATTGGAGAAGCTTTTGTTTGCTGGTTGTGAAAGGTTGTAAGGCAGAATAGGGGATAACCTATCTACTGCCTTAGTCTAGTAATTTGATACCACATAGGACCATGTAGTACCTGAGTACATACCTTAGGTATTGTCAAGTAAGGTATAGTACAAGTTGACGGGTGTGACAGGACTGACATCCACATACAAACTACTAGGTATTAAGATAACCTTACCTTACCTACCTATAGTATAGAAAGAGAGAGAGCGAGTGAGAGAAATGGCTTGCTTGGCAGCCAGCCCCTTAAACCTCTCGTTACTACTTCATTGACTTCCAAGACGACACTGGAGGAACCCCATTTCAGCTCTTCCGCGGTAACTATAACATCGACTAGAGGATGTATTTGGCAGAGTTCCCGATGCACAATGCCATACGGAGTAAATTCTCGGATGCTTGCCGACCTATGGATATGGATTCCATGGAGTATGGGTGTGGAGAAACAAAGCGAGGGCTTGCCTGTGCACAAACAGAACAGAACATACTTGATAAACAGAACAAACTAGAGCTAGGGACAGCAGTTGAGAGGCTGATACGGATACAAATTTGAAGATATCCTGGCGAGCTTAGGTAGTTTCAACCTGAAAGCTTACAGGTCGCTTATTGGTATGGGAGACTCAAACTGAGTCCCGACGAAACATCCATTGATAGATGTTCTAAAAATGACCATTGCGGGGCCATGTTAGAATTTACCGCCAACCACCTAGGTAGGTAGGTAGGTAGGTAGTATGGTCCTCACCCACCTCTGTCCTAAGTTAGTGATAAAAAAGACTTGGGTAAGTTAAGCAGACCTTGCACACAGTAGCTCAATAGATCTCTGAACCACCTAGTAGTAGTAGTAAGTAGTAGTAGTGGTGGTGGTGGTGGTAGTAGTTATTTCTGGTGCCTTGGCAGAAAGCCGCATGTTTTTGCTGCCATGTGCCTGCCACGAATATCTGGAAAAGAACTCATGCCAGAATTGTGTATTATAGCTCAAAGTCAATGGGTAGGTGGTCTACCAACCCGTCAGAAACAAATAGGAGATGGCATTAGGTTTCACACCTGAACTTGTCTATGCGGGTAGCCCTCCGGCATCTCGAACCATCAAATCTTGGCTGAATCAATGGGCAGGCCCATCAACCAACAGACACCGCTGGATATCGAATGTAACTAAGGGCCTTGGACAGTAGGCGAGTTGCTATTCATGGGTAGGAATTGAGCAAACGAACAGCCCCGGAACTGAGCCAAAATCATTGCGATGCCTAGGTACTAACATATATGACGAAGCTGGACGCGTATGCAGTCCTCAGGCTGACAAGAATGCCAGAGCCTGATTGTAAGAAACTTTGTAGCTACCTTACCTTACTGTAATAATGATCGGAACACGTCGAGTTATCCGTTTCTTTTGGGGGCGCTTCGCTTGAGCTTCCAGCCCACTATAAAAAGCGTCTTCTAAAGCAAAATCTGACGGGACGGTGGCTTCTCCCGCCCCCTCCAACGTTCTTGCCTGGCTACCTTAGCTAGGGGGTGAAAGAAGACATAAGTACTTACCTAGACTAGGTACTTAGGTAGAAATCAATTACAGGTGACTGAAATCATTAGCCAGCTCCCAGTGCGATACAGGCGGGCTTCGGACTGTTTATTTATTGTATTGGATACTTAGTCCTGGCCTCAACTCCCGCTGTTTGCACCCCAGCTAGCAGCAGTTGGCAGGGTCAGGTACCTACTAGGTAGGTAGGTAGTAGTTTAGCGGGCAAGTCCATGTCCAGCCAGGTAGTGGAGGTACGGGCAGGTACCAGTACAGTGGAGTGCTCTGTACTCCCGCCCCGTCCGCAGGTACCTACTAAGGGACA
Organism: Fusarium mundagurra; assembly: GCA_013396205.1. Classification (NCBI taxonomy): domain Eukaryota; kingdom Fungi; phylum Ascomycota; class Sordariomycetes; order Hypocreales; family Nectriaceae; genus Fusarium; species Fusarium mundagurra. The sequence continues at coordinate 5,008 of JAAOAN010000581.1, read as the reverse complement.
GCACCTTCCAAGGCCTTTTCCTTCCCTCACCTCCTCGCACATCGCACATCACATATCACACATCCCTCCTTTTTCGACTCCTCCTCCTCCTTCCTTCCTCACCCCCCGTTTGTGCCCCATTCCCCATAATCGCGCGCTCGTCTCGTCTGCTTCTCCAGGCCCAGTCCAAAAAAATCTTCCTTTTTTTGTACTTCTTCAATGAGGCCTGTATATTGACCATATCTTTGTTTGTGCCCTCCTGCCCTCCGCCCGAAATAGTCTCCTTATTACATTCCCTTGTCTTTTTTTTTTTGCGCCCTCTCTCAAGCCGCGGGCTCGGACGACGCTGGACGACCTTTGTCCAAATCCACATTCACACCTAAATCCACCTCAATTGCATCTTCGTCCGAGCAGCAGTTTGCTTTGCTTGCCCTAGTCCCCTCGGTCTCTTCAGCTATAGAATAACGACCCTGCTCTCGGCTCAGACTGGCCTCCTCCAATTCGCACGAGCATCCTTTGTAATACCGGCGGTTCCTGGATTTTCTCTTGTTCGCATCGCGCTCCTTAAATCCAGCCCCCCCGTTTCTCTCGAATACGCTCGAACATCCTCCGACGCTTCCACGCTGTCGTCTCCCTCGTCCATCGTTTCGAGGTCGTCGAAAACACAGCTACTAGACTGTTCTCTCCTGGCGACTTTCTACTTTAGGGGGTTGTCCTTTTTGCCGTTAGAAACGTCTAAACGTTGATTCATTCGGCGATTTATCAATCATCGCCGCTGAGAAATAATAATCAACTATCCGGCCCGACACTTGCTTGTGTCACCGTCTCATGAGGTCGGCTAGATAATCGATAATGTCAACTTCTAGATCCGAACACTTGGCTCTCGGCTACGCCTCTCAGTCTGGCAGTCAACCTCGTTCTGGTTCCCCATCCGCCAGCAATTCCCCCATCGATCCTCTTCCGCCGTCTCGTTCCCCGTTCGGCTTGTCTGGGGGTCTCAACCCTTCCAGTAAGATGGCGGGCAACTCGCGATCTGGGGCTGGTTCTCCGTCGCACGAACTCCCTGGTTCAAGCCGTCTATTCTCCAAGAGGTTCGTCTGCCCCCAAATCGTGTTTCCTTCCTCTTCCCCACCCTAGGATACCGACCTTTCCTAGGTCTCAACCCGATGCTCTTCTTACTCATATGTTGATGGCGCCGACGCTGACTGGTCCCACCCTACAGAGCTCGCGAGATCCAGGCCCAAGAAGGAGTTCCTGGTATGCCGGGAAGCCTTTGGGGCGGCCCCCCTACGAGCGGCAATTCTACGCCACTGCGTGAGAATATTCCCGAGTCCCCAACCGATGGTTTCCCGGACTTTGCCCAGCTTCCTACGCCGGATTCCATGCCTCAGACAAGGCGCGCTCGAGCCGGGACGGTGCCGTCTCGATTCTCTCCTGGAGGTGCAGCTAACGGCATGATCGGTATTCCTGGCCTAGCTGCCAAGACAAACAGACCCACGCCAACTCAGAGCCCTTTCAAGTCGCCCTCTCCTAATCCTGATGTACAGGAGAATAGTTCCAGTAGCTCAACCTTGCTCTCCCGACTCCGTGCAGGTTCCATGCCTCAGAGAAGCCAGTTTGCACCAATTTCTGGAACCAGCTCGCCATTCGGTCCCTCTATCTTCAGCAGTTGGAATCCTACAGGTGTGGGACGCGAGCGAGCGTCCACTTTAGCCAGCATTGCCAGTGTCGGCTCTAACGGCCCTAGCTCGCCAGCTCAATCTCAATTCTCAAAAGAAGGAGGTGGGGAGTCCGATGTTCATATGAGAACCCTGGACTATCTTGGCCTTGCAGAGACCCCACAACCTCCCCGAGCACAGCTTGCTACTCCTTACCTTGCTAATCTCGACTTCACGAAGCAAGCAAGCCGTTTCCGATCTTACTCGGTCAACAACAAGGACAAGTATGCCGATGACGAAGATGATTACGACACTGAAATGCCCCTCGACCCCCAGTATGTAGCAGCCCTGCAAGATCAGCTGGCCGCTACCAATGCTGCGATTCACAACCACAATCTCGCTGTCCAGGCTTTTGCCAATCAGGCCAATCGTCCTCGTGCGCGTACCGCCGGTGTCTTGGACACGCCTGGAAGTCGGCTTATGAGAACATACATGTCCGGCAACTCCAACCTGTCTAACTCTGTTGCCCCTGCTGAGATTCGACTACAAGACGAGAAAGATTACGAGGATCTTCCTCAGGCCGTTGCTGGGATCAACCTCGGCAGATCCAGTAGCCGTAACGCTGGTCTCCTCAGTGCTGACGAGCAAGGTCTTGAGGGTCCTACCAGCGCACTCTGGCTCGGTAGCATTCCCACTTCCACGACCACTTCCACATTGATTGAGATGTTCAAGTCTCACGGTCCCATCTTGTCAGCCCGTGTCCTCACTCACAAGAATTGCGGGTTCGTCAATTTTGAGAGGGTGGAAAGCGCCATCTCTGCCAAGGCAAGCATGAACAGCAAGGAAATCTTTCCCGGTGCTGGTCCTATACGCATCAACTTCGCCAAGCCTCCATCTGCTTCCAACACTCCCGGCCACGACGGAGTGTTCCCCTCCCCTAGCCCTGACCCGTTTGCGAAGGGACAAGATAATGTCCAGGGAACGAACGCCAGTACCCCTGCGGGCGATGCTGCCCCTGCCATTCCCACCACAAACGCAACCCCTAAGGCTCCTGCTCTCCGTGATATGACCACTGATATTCTCGATATTGTTAAGCAATTTGGCGCGTCTGAAGAGGATAGATTCAGGATCTCTCGGAACCTGCAGTCGGCTATTCAGTTCAACTCATATGTTGAGGAAATCCCGCCTATCCGCGAGCCTGCTCACACTCGTGTTCACGACGCACCCAAGCTTCGGGATATCCGCAAGCGAATTGATAACCAGAGCTTGTCTCAGGCTGAAATCGAGAATATCGCTGTGGACATGCTTCCGGAGATTGCCGAGCTCTCGTCCGACTATCTTGGTAACACCGTGGTACAGAAGCTTTTTGAGCACTGTTCCGATCAACTCCGCGATGCCATGCTGTCCGAGATTGCGCCTCACATGGCCGAGATTGGGGTGCACAAAAATGGTACCTGGGCGGCCCAGAAGATCATTGATGTCTGCAAGACCCCTGCGCAGATGTCTTTGATTGTTGAACACATCCGCCCCTACACTATTCCTCTTTTCCTGGACCAATACGGCAATTATGTTCTGCAAGGTTGTCTCAAGTTTGGTGCTCCCTACAATGATTTCATCTTTGAGACTATGCTTGCCCGCATGTGGGAGATTTCACAGGGCCGGTATGGTGCTCGTGCCATGAGAGCATGCCTCGAAAGCCATCACTCCACCAAGGACCAACAGCGAATGCTCGCTGCTGCCATTGCCCTGAACAGCGTGCAGTTGGCAACCAACGCTAATGGAGCACTACTCTTGACCTGGTTCCTTGACACTTGCACTTTTCCCCAACGTCGCACAGTTCTCTCGCCCCAGCTAGTGCCTTATCTGGTTCATCTCTGCACCCACAAGGTTGCCTATCTCACAGTGCTCAAGGTCATCAACCAGAAGGCAGAGGCGGATGCACGCGATGCCATCCTTCAAGCTTTGTTCTTCACGCCTAATGACCAAGTGCTTGAAGCCATTCTTAAGGACCACCAATGCGGTGCTACACTGATCTTCAAGGTTCTTACCACACCCTTCTTCGACGAGTCTATCCGCAACCAGGTTGTTGAAAATGTTAAGAATGTTCTTCTGCGAATCAAGGCCCAGCCCAACCAAGGTTACAAGCGCCTGATGGACGAGGTTGGCCTGTCAACTCGCAGCACCGGTAACAACCGTGATGCTAGTACACATGCTGAGCAACGCCAACGTCCATCCTCGCGACAGGCAAACTCGAATGGCCATCATCCCAACTCTGCGCACTCTAATAAACCTTTCTACAACCCCATGAACCAACCAACTAACCCTCCTGGATTTGATATGCCTTATGGGGGCCAGAGAAACGAGCCTGCTGATGGCGGCGTTTCCGCATTCCCTCAGTTCAACCAGAGCATGATGTATAACGCACCCGGAGGCCCAATGCCTGCCAACTTGCAACAAATGCAGTACCAGCAGATGATGAATCGAGGACCGCCACCCATGAATTTCAACTATCCTCCTATGCAGGCTGGTTATGGTGGCTTTAATGGTCCCAACCCATCTGTCGACCAGTACCGCCAACAGAACATTCCGAATGGAAGTCCTATCCAACCGCCTGTTTCACAGATGCCCCAGATGCCCGCTGGCCAGACTCCATTCGCACCCCCAGGATTTGGTATGGGAATGGGCAACTATGGTTATGGTAACATGGGAGGCATGCCCAACATGGGATACATGCAGCAACAGGAGCAGGGTAACCCTCGACGAGGCCGCGTAAGACAACCTCAGTCACGCAATGGGCAACAAAGAAGAGGGGGCTAATCAACTATTTTCAGAGATGATCAAGTCAACCGCAGTTCGCGCGCCGCTTCTGGTAGCCGACACCATATTCGATGAATTTTTGGGTTTGTTCTCGTTTTTCAAATCATTTCTAGCATGCAGCCATTGGGGAGCTGGAGCGGCGTTTGAGCAAAGGCTACGGATGCACATTTCGAAGACGACCGTGCTTGTCATAGTGACTCGGCCAAGGCTGACGTTTTTCGCCCGCCACTTGGATGTCTTGTCCTCTTGTTTCGATACCTACCTCCCTTCTACTTCTTGCGGAGCTCGTCTCAGGCCGGTCTTGGAAGTTTTGCAAGAGATAGAGGAGAGGCAAGGTTACTTCTACGACTGAATGAACCTGCAAAACCTGAAAAACTCTAAACAGAATAAAACACTACGATTCTTGTTCAAAACGGCAGTTGGGTCTAGGTCTGTTTTCATTCACTTTGGAGCCATTGGTGGCTCCGTCTGTGATGAGTCCTTTTGATAGATCTGGCCCAACCCGACGTCAGCGTTTGATGATAGACACGATGGTAGGCTTGGTTGGGGGGGGG
>JAAOAN010000580.1:0-28526 GCA_013396205.1 Fusarium mundagurra | reverse complement strand
GAGCAACGATTAGAGCGAGTCCAAGACCATTGCATCGCCCTATGAAACCCGAGATGAGCAAGATCGTCCTCACCAGTGGAAACACAACAAGCAATCAGCAGTCTCTTCCTGATCCGATACCGCTGCCTTTTCCCTAGCGCCTAAAAGTTGCATCGTCGCATCTCTCTTTCGCAACAACCAGCTTGTGTTGGCTGCTGATCTTGCCCGCGCTTGCTTATCCAGCTGGCCGGCCGCAACGTTAGCAGAGGAACTCGCTCTCACAAGTAAAGCGCTCTTCCATCGAAACCACGACTTCTATTTGCGACCGCCCCGAGTGGAAGGAGATGTTGCAAGCGAACGCGGATGAGCTGGCGAAGTAGGGCAATTACATACAGCAACACAATCACAACACCACAGCCAGCAGTGGCAACCAACACGCACGCGCGCCAAGCTCACGAACAATCATATCTAGCGACACAATAAGAGCAAGCCCAGCCCACAAGCAACCACAAGCAACGACGCCATCAGAGCAACCCTAGCTCACAAACAAGCGCAAATAACACACAGCCACAACACCACAGTGACATCAAGTCCAGCTCACGAGCAAGCACAAGAAGCAATCACAGACATAAACGAAACCGCAGCAAACCCACGAGCAAGCGCAAGCAAGACACCGTCACAGCAAGCTCACAAGCAAGCATAAACGACACGCCCAAACAAGCGCAGCCAAGCGTAATCAACACACAGCATGCTCACGAGCAAGCACACATAAACAACACACAGCCGCAACAAACACCAGAATCACAGCAAGCCCATCTCATGAGTAATCACAGGCAACAGCAGAGCCACAGTCATATGGGCAGTCAGCCCAATGACAGAGATGACATCTCCCCATCTATAAATACCTCAGCAACACGCACGCACGCACACGCACCACCTCTCTGCTCTGGGCCCAACGCCGCAGAGTCGGCCCCTATATATTAGCAACCTCTACTCCCTCTACAGCAACACCATGCCCATACCCATGGCCTAGCGTGGCGGCGTTGGACGAGGCTGTAGGTAAGGCACTGGCGCCACCTCACCATGCACAGACGCTGATGATGACAGCAGCGCAAAACGACCGAGACGTATAAATACAGCATCGAATGAGGCACCTCACCCGGCGCCGCGTCCCAGCTGCATCTGTAGCCAGAGACATCTCGCGCTGCGGTGCCTGGCGAGACTGCACACCAGACCCTGCCATGGCAACCACACAGGACCAGTGGTGGCCTTGCCAGTATTCATCTCCTTGGCTACTGTTTGCGTCGATCACGATGCGAGATACACGCACGGCCTTCAATCACGCGAATCCGACCTCTGACGCGGATTCAACAGACCGAGCGCCGACAGCTGCGTAAAGCGGACGAAACGTATAAATACAGCATCGAATGAGGCACCTCACCCGGCGCCGCGTCAAAGCCGCGCCTGTAGCCAGAGACATCTCGAGCTGCGGTGCCCGATGAGCCACCTGAACCCAACCTCTGACGCGGATCCAGCAGTTCAAGCGTCGACAGCGCGCCGATATGGTGCTGCGATCCTCGAGAAGATCCATTGAATGCGCAGAAGAACAAAGAGACCTGCACAGTATATAGTATAGCGTCCCATACCCACGTCCTCATCCCCCATTGGACATTGTATGATAGCTGCACATCGAGATGCCAGTAATATATAAGGTACATCATCTTCCAACTGCGCCTAGAACTCGTTCCCTGACCGGGCTTTACAGGCCCCAAACAGATTCCCATTCCCAACCTAATCTCAGCCACGGACAGGAATTCATAAACGGATCAGGCCCAGTGAAGACGTAGATACCGTTGTCACCCACAACACATACAACACTTCAGGCCGTTATGTCTTTCCAAGCACCACCTATACCTACGCCTCAGAACGAGCACTTGAAGCGTACCAACAAGCTCTTTACTGTCTTTTACAAGAAAGTCAAAGATAGCCCTAGCAGGTCATTACCATCAGCCCCAGACAATAGAGCAAGAAGATTATTGTAGCTTTCATGAGACTCGAGCGTTGACCTTCGCAAGACCGAAATTATCTCAAAGAGTGACCTCATCGACGAGTTGCACGATAACTCTGCCGAGCACCCAAAGGCTCAAGACCAAGGCCAGCTAAACATAATGGCCATCGCGAAGGCAACCAAGTGGTTGGCAGAGAAGCGTGAACCGGCTGTTCCCAGCGCCCAACCAGTCGATTCGATTGATTGATTGATAGTTAAAGCTTATGATATCTCAACGAGACATATCAAGCCAACACACTGAAAAATACCAATTAACTTTAGGCTTCCAAAGGCCCAACCAGTCGATACCAACTCTGGTTTTGGTTCCAGCAGTTTTATGCCCAATCAACCTGGGAACATCACCTGCAACAGACAGCAGGCCCAGGCCCTTCCCGAAGATGTTGATGATGCTGAATATGATGGCACTGAAGATCCGGAAAGCGACGAAACCGAGGAAGACGTTGACCTCGAACCAGCCAGGCCTCCGGCAAAGAGAATGTGCACAGTCTATCGCCAACTCACGGGATAGTAGCCCGGAGCCATCTAACATCATGGGAGACATTATTACATTAGGACGTAATGAGCTGATCAGTGAACTAGGAACCTGATAGCGGCAACGGTGGAGCATCCCGACACTCGATTCCACAACGAGATGCTGCAGGAGAAAACCGCCTCCTCGATACACCTGCAAGTTCATACTATAGATGGCACTGGCTATCCTACCTGACTCGTACAGATCTCCAGTCGCTGAATGAAGTTCGAATTGCCTCTGCCGGCAATCTCAAGCGCGAGATCGCCAAAGTGGAAGAGAACATTACCCGCACCGAAGCCAACATCGAAAACTCGTCCTAACGCCGTGTAGGCTACCTCGAAACTTTCCGCAACAGTTGGTCTAGACGGTTGGCAGAGATGGCGGAAATGGTAGAAGATGAGTAAAAGGATGGGATGTGCCTCTAAAGTCTGAACTCTATTGGTCTTTGAGATTCTTACGCTCGACTTAGTCCCAATTATGCCAAGTAAGGGGTTTTATGTGATCCCAGAGCGGGTTTCACAGGCCCTAAATGGATTCCCATTGACAATCTAAACTCAGCCAGGTATGGGACTTTACGCGACACTAATGATTGGGCCCGGCGAAAACGCGTTTGCAGATGTCGGAGCATTGGGTGAAAACCATCACTCCTGGGAAATCACTTTATCCGCATATGGCAGACCCCAAGAGAGAGCATCGTCTGATCTTGGGAAACAACTAACCCTTGGGTAACGCCAAGTGGATTCGCCATCACAGCCAGGCAAAGCAACAGCTTTATGCTGAAATCTACAGTCTCAAGACTGAAGGCTATCAACTAGTCCAGAAAATCCGCCAGAAGGAAGCACTTGCTCAGGAACATAGTAACGTCATTGCCGAGCTTAGCGACTCCCTCTTCGAACATCTCGAATAAGCGTGCTCCCGTCCAGCTCCCAGATATGGAACGATCCAGCAAGCGACTTAGAGAGAACTGAGGCCAAGAAACAAGGCTTGGTGAGAAGGACCACTCGATTTTTGGCGCCGGGGAAGATAACCAGGCAGGTAAAATTGCTCGGCGACAGACACAGGAAAGAGATCCGTAAGAGGCAAAATGGCTTCTGAAATCAATCCCAGGAGAAGCGTATAAGCAAGGGTGATGGCGTCTTATGTTTGCTGTTGTCGCAACTTGGTCGTTTTATATAGTGCAGAAATGTTTTCCTTCTCAAGCTGTCTCTTGCTGCGTTCAAGGCGTTTGCTTGTCTTCCTCTCGCAATGCTCTTTATTTAGCCGGGACCTTTACATATAAGAGCTTTTCGTGCCAGGATGACAGGCTTCTGAGGATGCTTCTGGTGACTGAGTTAGCCACCCTTCCTGAGAAACCGTTCAGCTTTAGCAAAGCTTCCAAAAAAACCCAATTGTTTCTTACAACCTTACTGCCGCTCAGTTCCACCAGGAGGTTAGCGAACACGATGGCGATGTTGCCTGGCGTCGAGCCTAGGTAGAGCGCGACATCTAGGCACCATACGGCAACCGAAACGCAAAGACCGTAACCATGCATAATATCATCTTCTCATACTGACAAGTAAACACCATTTATTATCACCAGTCTGAGATTCATAGGTCTTAACCTTGTTCCCAGGCTGAGATTCATAGGTCTCGACCTCGCTCCCAGGCCGGGGTTCATACATCTCAACTCTAAGAATTCTGACCAGGCAAAAGACCTCATGTCTCAGCAAGCCGTCGCCGGAATTTACGACTTCCTAATCAGGGGGACATGGATTCATTTTGGTGAGCGTGCCAGCTCCTATACCGCGTATCGACACTTCATGGGGAAAAACGGTAGAGGCGAGCCAACTCTTTACTACCCTGGGTTCTTCGTGGCTCAGGCAATCTATCCTCAAGACCGTGACGACCTGAATTGGATATTCATGTAGCAGTGCGGAATTTATATGAGACGGTATCTAGACACTGGGATATGAAGGCTACCCCAGGTGATCCTTTCTTCCCTCGTCTCAATGACCCTCATCGAGAACTTCGATTCTTGATCGGCAATCACCCCATCAGATCAAAGACAGTTGGAAGATCCAACTCTGGCCCATTTCCCAACACGCCCCCTTGCGTGCAGGTTTTCACCCAGGCCCGAAGTACAAGAATCGGGCTTCCAGAACACCCAGGATAGTATCATTGTCTCGCCCAGCGCCCCAAGCACTTCCAGCAACAGTGCCAGGCTAGTCCCAAACCCACCCGGCAGTATAAGCCCCTTCGTGGTAGACATCAATATGAAGTTCCTTGAGAAAGAACAACGAATTACAGAACTCGAGCGCAAGCTGGCGGAGAAGGAGCAGGAACTCAAGGATAAAGACTTCCAGATGGACAACCTCGGGTACAAGCAGCGATATGAGCAGGCGCAGGAACAGAAGCTAGAGACTCAACGAGCACTTCGTGATACGCAGCAACGATGCCGCGAGTTGGAGATGCTGCTTAACGAATACGAAGAGAAGAGCAAACAGGTGCCGTCAGTCAATAGAGTCTTGTCGCGACAGTATCTAAGGTGGGTATAACCCTGAAGCGACGGCAGTTTAGAGCCGTCTTCGAAGAACAGGCGACCGAACGCCAAGTCCCTAAACCTGGCGTATGTCGCAGACGACCTTTCAGGCCCATCGGCGTGTTAGTACAAACCGTTTGGCGTAAGGAACCCGGTCTTCTCTCCGTCAGAGGGCTGGATTCCTATGCACCAGAAACCACGCGAGGCGTCCGCCTGCGAGAACGCTTTGCGGTCGACCACAGCATATGGAATCCAAGTCTGCTTCGAGATTGTGACATGGATACGCTGGCTTCTTTGTTTGCTTGTTGATGAGGTGATAATCATGTACCATTCTCAGTTGAAGTACGTGCTCCGGTAGCGGGTTGCCTGGTTTCGGAATCCAGTGCTCGCCCCCCATAAACCTGAGCCCCGGCTGATGAGGCCGTTTCGTTCTATAGGTAGGAGGAATTCTTCAGCTGCTAAGATATCGCGTCGGCTATATCTCTCGGGGTTGGCGCAAATGGGCTTCGCGTTATCCTTAAATTCAATTATATGCTGTATTAAATCTGTATACTTGAGGTCTTTGATTCGTCTAGTGAAACAATCTTTGTAAGTATTACATAATTGCATGACTTGAAACCTCTGGACTGGTGTCGAGGCCATATCTCAAAGTGTAAGGTCGGTATCTGTGAACCAAGAAGCAATTGATTTATGGCGTTCCTGCGAGAGATGGCGGATTTAGTGTAATTTTCGGAATCTTAAAGGGGTTTCAATTTTTAGATTTCCTATATAAATTGGCTCTAAAGTCACTTTAAGATGCGTCCAGCGCCTGGAGTTGTGGTTAAGTGGTGCGTCCTAAAGACCCTAAAGTTTGCCGCCCTGAGATTTCGGCCGCCTGTTCCGTCACATCTTGGTCTATCTCTGGCGGCTCAAGCTTCTGCCAGCCGGTATACTGAAGCTGACCATCTTCAAACTCAAGTGTTCGCTGGGACACTCCATCGCTCTCGGCCGGATGCCAGCCCCCGCCAGCCAGAGCCATACCAGCTTTCTGAGGTATTCTCTCAGTACCTCCTCCGACTCCAAGAGCATCCCAGGTAGTGCCAGACTTCTTCCAGCCGGTTAATTCCGCCAAGTCAGATTCCATTACCAGCAATTTCTGCAAGTCTTTGCAGGCAACGTCTGCCACTTCCTAGCGGCCATATCAAGTCCTCTACTACTCAAGTATAGGTTGGTCGCTCGTGTCTCGTTCCCCTGTATGATTCTCGGGCTCTCTTCTGAGATCTGCGATTCCATAGTAGGGAGGGTCTGATTGTACTGCCCCTCTATGATAATATAAGAGGTTATCGACCCCACTTGCTTTACACATCCCACCATCGGGGAAACAACAACAGAGATCCATCGCCATGGCTGAAACCCGACCTCGAGCACTTCCTACCTACCCTTCCTTCTGATCACGATGCCATGAAATAAAAATGACTGACCATATTCGTGAAGCATCCTCATCTCCTCAAACCTTCCCCTCAACGTCAGCCGCCTCTAAAGACATCGCCTCTGCCGACTTAATCATTTTAATCGAGCCGGACAAAGAGCACCCAGCTGTGGAGCCCACCGAGGCTCCCTTTTTCGCCGATGATCCTTACATCGATCGACTTCCTGCGAGCATTGTTGAGTTTTACCTGAACAAGGAGACCATCTCCGCTCCCACCCTGATTACTGTCCGCCTCAGCATCGCGGAATTCAACGACTACGAACACGGCATCTCAGCATACGTCCATAAGCGATTCGACTACGACCCGGAAACCCAGGAGATCACATTCCGCATGACTACTCCGACGAACGACAAGTTCACTAAATTTGTCGAGGGTGCCATATTGAAGGAACTGAGCAAGCTTGATGAAGGCCATTCCAACTTTATAGCCGGTATTGGGACTGTCGGTAATACTCGTATTAAGCTGGCTCCCAACCCCAACGCCGTCGGTGCTTCAGGAAGAGGCAATGAAAGCCACGGGCAACAGAAAGCGCCAAATGTCCAGTTCCATCACAAACTGACAGACATCTCTACAGTGATCTTTGAGGTGGCGTATACACAAAAGGCAGAAGAGCTACGCCAGCTCGCGCATGAGTATATCAAAGGCTCGGGAGGAATGGTCCTTAATATCAAGTCGAACCAGCAATCAACTATCTCTGTTTGGAGATCCCGCATTGCAGTCAATAAAGCAACTGGCTGAGAGAGGGTACATATCGACCATGTCGTCGATTCAGATGTAAGTTTCTCTCCTTGATTAAGCCTATACAACACCAAAGCTAATAAGCCAATGCAGCCTTTCCGCGCTGCCGACAAAGCCCCAGTCAACGAAACCGGGAGCCTGAAACTATGTCTCGATGACTTCGCGTTTGAAAAATTCAGCGACGTTGCGTACAAGGAAATTGAAATCTCTATCTCCTACGGCAACCTCTGTCGTTTCCTAGATGAGGCAGAAGAATTGCAGGAAAGTCTTGAAGCTGCTGAGGTTATCCAGAAACGGATTGAACTTTGCCGTGAGCGTGAGATATCCCCCGTTCCACCTCGCAGCCCTCCTGATCCATCTGAGGACTAGCAGTCTTCTTCTACATCTTCTGAGAGTGAGGAAACGGATGGACTCTACAGGTACAACGATGCCAATCAGCCAGTTCAGACCAACCCCGACGAAACACGGTGGCCCGAGAATGGAGACAAGAGCTGCCAAGAAGCGCAAGCTTTGAGATGATGTACCTGAGAATGCTCTTGTTGAAAGGGTTGTGGAGGATATACCATACGGGCAGTGGTTATGCATGCCGAAGAAGAACCATGCAATCAACGAGTCGACATTTTCGCGAGGCTGATTCTGAATTACGAGGCGGAGATTTGTTCAGCAGCCTGGGGGCTCAATGTACCCATTATCTCAATCAATGTCGTCACCTCGTAAGGCTTCCTGAGCTTATTCCTCTATGCCTGTGGACCTGGTGCGCGACAGCGACGCGTACAAGGTCAACTAGTTTAGGGTTCCCCTAATATTAGAGTTTTCTCAGATAAGATAAGAAGATTGGCATCTATAGAGTAGCCTCTGCTGACAGTTCTATCAAGTTTGGAGACTCGATTATTACCTTAAGAAGCTCAAGCCTCCTCGACCTCGCCCCTTGAACTTTACCAGCGCTTTGAACCTGCGTCGTCATGATCCAGCGGTAGACTTGGCTGTGAAGTAATACTATGCCCCTAAAAACAGTGATGTTCTGTCTGAATATGTCCAAATGCTTGAGGAAAAGATAAAAGCCTACCGGAGGAGAGAAAACGCAGAAGCGGCTGTAAAAGTGCATTTTGGTGGTGGAAATAGGCATTCTGAAGAAGGGAGATCCTGCGACGAGTCCTTGCACAGCACTGGCAATGGACTCCGTGCTACAGAAGGAAGACATGGGCGTGGTCTGCAGAACGTCAACAAGCAAAATGAACTTTACCCTAACCTGGAATAGTTGGCCCTATGAACGTCATGAGCACTATTACCAGAATGACCCACATTTCCCCCAACCGAACGTTCCGAGGTTCCAGCGAATGGTCCCTCACCCCTATTTTCATGACCGCGAGAATTTAACAGGTCAACAGGGACACAACCGTGGCGGCAGTGACGAATACTATAATTATGAATTCAGCACCGGTGCTCTAGAAGGCCACTTAAACCCCTATATGGAGGAGCATAGAATGGAGGAGCACACGCCGTATGGTTTCAATCACCAGCGAATGGAATTTAATCGTTCCAATCATGAGAATCAAGATCAATCCTTTCGAGGCAGATATTGCGGACAAGAGCAAAATGCCTACCAAGCTAACGAGAGTTTAACCAGATGGCCGCCCAACGAAGGACTTAGATACGATTCTCATCCAAGGCTCCTAGGACCACCCGAGGCTGGAGGGAATGGTCATTAGGTTCGCCTGGCTCATTGAAGCTGTGGCCCACAGAAAATGTTGGTCACAGACCTCGGGTTAGCGTCTGTGCGCTATGCAGACAACGTTGTGGATCTGGCCTGTGAACTCGCCTGTGAACTCGGATGTGAACTCGGATGTGAACTCGGATGTGAACTCGCCTGTGAACTCGACTGTGAACTCGACTGTGAACTCGACTGTGAACTCGGATGCGAACTCGTCTGTAAAGCCATAGTCAGTCCGTATCAGTACAGATGAACTGCTCTTTTCGGTCCTTATTCCATGAGCCCGTATAGTCACAACCTTGTCAGTTCTTTCCAAACCATTGAGTCTCAAAAGGATAGAGATAGCATTAGCGGAAGGAGAAAATCCCGTACTACGAATGAGGCGGATCGGGTTTGATCTCTTGTCTATGTAGATTACTGACTCTATACCGAGCATGCCAGTACGGCGCTAGTACAAACGACACCGATGAGTTCACCTCTCTTACAGATAAAACAATAATATAGCCATATTATAAAAAGATGAGCCCTGCTTTAATCCACAATCTCTAGCGTCGATCAGAGTCAAACATGAAAAGAAGAGCAAATTATCTATATACATATAATCTACTCAGGTAATCATACAGTTATTACGAACCCAATCTGGTTGTCTTAGGCTGCATTGTACCTAGGGTGAAGGTAATCTGATACCTATATTATACCGTGACACAGATGCTAATGAAACAGGTTTCGGCGGTGTTCTGCTTTGGCTTACTCGAACTCAGTCGTCATGGTTCCCGTTTCACTTACTGACGAGATCTACGATCAAGACGACAAGGTTCCACCAAACCAAAACAAAGAGACAAGTAGCAGTCATAATTGGCAGTCGAAACAATGTACTGTCGACTCTCTCATTGGCCACAAGTTGGATAAGAAGACTTCAACGGTGGAGTTTATTGTGAAGTGGGCTAACGGCAAAACGACTATTCAACCAGAGTGGACACTACAACCGGATATTCCAGCACTTATCTATGAGTATTGGGAGAAAGTGGGAGGGCGACAAGAAGCGACCCGTTTCACATTCGATCATGTATTCAGGATACTAGACGTCAAAGTCACCGATGGGAAAAAAGAATACAAAGTTCAGTGGGTTGGTTACCCGGATGTTCGGCCCTGGACGACGTGGGAAGACGAGCGTAAGCTGCGCAGGATCGCCAGAGTTGAACTAGAAATATTCCAAAACCAACCTGTCAAGAAGCGGGAGTAATCAGTTTGATGTTAACCCCTAGTGCCGCAGGGAACTTAAGTAGTTATACATTGCTCATAGGATTAACATTAAGTTAAACGTAGGGTTATGGAATTTAGTTATCCTAGACTCTTTAGGATAAGTGCAGGTCTTAACTTGACCAAGTGATTCTTCACTTTGTCCCTGTCAACTATACAACTGTAAGTAGTTCTTATGGTGTTCCTGGTGCATCTCGCGTTTCTACGATTTGTCTTTGACACCTCGCCAACTATTTCTAGACAACGCACATCCTCCATGATCTTACTTCAAGTTTGCACTGCAATGCATCTAGCGTGAGTATTCATTCCGGCGTCGGCGTTCGCATGATGGTCTTGTCGAACGCTGCCTGGGCAAGGACCCCTTGTCGTTTATCTTCGACCTCGCTTCGATCCAGTATCTGCTAAGCTTCCAGGCCTCAACTCTTCATACCCACCCCCAACGTCAACCTGAGCCTAACCCCAAGCACCTTGGTGTGGCGAACGTACGAATGAGAGGGAGCTTCCGGCCAGGCCGTTAGCATATTGACCCTGGGGTAAACCACTACCTCAGTTGCGCAGGGATTATGAGTCTTGGCAACCGCTTTCGGCATCTCTCATACAACAGTGTTCATGTTACTTTGCTGTGAAGACATTGGCGATTGGACAATGGCACTGGAGTACCATATCCAAGGACGTTACCATCGAAGGGGGTTCACCACAGCAATGCCTCCAAACGAGGCTTGCATTGCTAGCCAAGGTCGGTTGAGCGGCCTGAAATGGATGGTGAGATCCTTTGAAAAGGGTGTTCGTCACAGTAGTTGCCTGAGTACTCGGCGCATAGTCATTTGTGAAAACAGTTGGAGCCAGTGAAACTTTACGGGAGTTGAATGGCCTTATACCAAACGACGATGGCTGAGTGCTGGCGAATGAGTTGGTGGCAGAATTGACTATGCCGCTTGTGAAGGACGGTGTACCTGCGCCTCTAGGGGGCCGCCCTATCGATAGATGGCTAGTGGAGGCCACTGTTTCATAGCGAGCCGGGGCACTGTTAATGCTTTCGCATATAGGAGAACCTTCGAAAGAGTTTCTAGATCTCTTGGAGCTAGGATCCGGAAATTCATCAGACTTGCGCTTCGAGTGCTTGGAACGCTGGCGATTCGCGATATTGTCGTCTTTGAGCAACTGTAGTAGAAAGTCTTGTAGCTCGGCCCGCTCCTTAGAGGCCAAGCGGGCATGAGAAGGGTGTGGACCAAAGGGTTTGCTCGGGGTCGTATCACGGTCAGCGCGGGGCTTCCGGATCCAATTCTTGAGGTGCTCGTCCGCTTGCGCACGAAAGCGAGTCAGGCATATCGCGAGACGGTTAGGGTCCTGGAACTTGAGGCGATATGCGCACAAGTAGATGTGTTCGCTTCGCTCTTGGTCTCCATTGCGATGCTGTTGCCGGCGCTTACTGGGCGACAGAGTTAGGTCTGGGATGCGAAGCTGAAGCTGAAAATCAGTACTGAGGGAGCGAACTGTGCGGTCGAGTTCGTCTTTCTTGAGTGAGAGCTGACTATCCATGACGACCTGCGCCAGAATCCAGGAATGAGAGGTAAAACGGTTGAAAAAGTCAAACGAGCGAACAAGGAATTTGTGATGCGAGCATGAGAGCAGAGCCTGGAGTCTGGTAAAATTAGCGGGCGACAATTGAGGGTGGGAGATGCGCTCAGCTTGCACTGGGGTGCCCGAGGCTAAGCCAGGCAGAGCTGCAAGCTGTATAAGTGTGATCAAAGCGTCCCTTAGCAAACGAAATTCTTAATAAGATTTTGAGTTCCAGCCTCGTTGTTGAAAGCGTTCAAACGGCTGGAACGGCTTTTGGTCCTGAAAGACGGTGGTGGTTCGTTGCAGCATAACAGCTCTATTTAGCAAATTAACAGGTAGCCTTGTGAAACAATTCGAGTTCAATGTGGAATCATACAAGAATGAATTGGTATCAAAAGAATATGGTGATAGCATAGTAGAGCATGGTTAAGCCTAGATTCTGGAGAGAAGTTAAAGGACTCGAGATAGGTACTAAGGCAGTGAATGGTAGGCCCCCAAGACTAAATTCTCAACACCTTGAGCTCACAAATTAGACATACTACCGAAATGCCTGACCAACTCCCGCGCAAAGCTGATAAATAAGAAATCTAGATGATGACTCTTTGACTGGCCGTGAATGTATATAAGATGCTCCAATCCGTCGGCCAAGAGAAATCAGGTCAATGACACAAAAGCCCCAGATTCTCAAAATGGAAGCTGTACCAACAGTCGTAGAGATCCCTGCAGAAGTCATAAAGGGCATCCAGAAAGAGAGGAGGGCACTGAAAGCGTTCTATGCAGACCTTCAGAAGGACGAGGAAAGGCAGAAGGTCAAGATCACGGAAGAAAATCATAACTTGGATCCAGTCAAGCGCTTCCCTCTCCGGCTTAAAAGCTTAACTTCGCGTTGAAGCTTGTTGTCTTTAAAGGCGATCTTGAAGTTGTTAGAGAGGAAGAAGATTTGTTAATACAGAGAGTAAATTATATACTATAGATTTAGTTTCCAAGCTTTACTAACCTTCTCCTTATGAATCTCCTTGACGGCTTGTTTACTGGTGGGTCCTGGCGACATCATAGCTAACCACTCCTGTTCTGTAGCGTGGATCCACCAGTACTCAAGCCACCATTGAGATACATTATCACAACCCCTCTGGCCCTACCGTTCCTATGGGTCATCTCTGGATTCAGGTAAGCGCAGGTACTGACGGATCTGCTGGATAGAAGAGATGCCGTGAGATGGGTATATATCCTGCTGTGGATGCTGCGGATACCTAGGTATCTATTGTATCCTGTTTTGGCGGGATGACTGCAACCTGGTCTATCGGCTTGATATTGGCAGGAATAGTGTGACATGGGTTGGTGATATATGTGCAGAGGACTATACGGCTGCCACCCTTCTTGGCGGTTACGGGTTCGGAGCGAATAGCGAGGCTCGGGTTGATGTCAAAGAAAAGAATGTCGCGCAGTAGCTCGTATTCGTAGTCGGTATTCGCGCTAGGCTGATGAACAACGGAAGATGAGACTCAAAAAAAAAAAAAATAAAAATAAAAAATAAAATCGTATAGTATTCTGGACCATCGTATGTCCTAGTGTTAAGTGCATTGAACTTATCAGTGATGCAACATTTGCCTTGCTAAATCTCAGTACTCCACTCCCTGGGATTCACTATTACACTTTCTGGACTCCATGCACACCGTGATTCATTCTAGCAAGGGCCAGTTAGGATCAATCTCGACAGGCCGAACCTTATCTTGAAGCTGTAATTGACAATTGCGCAGACAGGGCCGTCACAGGAAGAATGTTCAATAAAAGCGGCTGAAAATTGTAAGAGACATCAGTAATCGGTACTGGTCACTTAATGATACTCTATGCACAGTATTGCTACGTAACTTGAAGCTGGGGCGGTATCAACAACTGCATGACGCTTTGTTTATGGAGCGCTGGGATCAGGTCCTTTGTGTTGCGCGGTAGATGAAGCCCCAAACAGTCAGTCAGGCATAAGCTTAACTGAAACTTCGATAGCCCATCTCGTTTGTTACAATACGATTAACCAGAGAACTATCCAGCGATCCCTTCCGCCTAATAGGCTCTACAGTTGATGACTCACATCACGCGCCTCGCACGTACATTGAGCAAGTGCGCGTGTTAACACATTGACGAACTTCAAGAACTCGCCTGCTGTACGCCGAAACGACACGGCTACATTTCTTTTCCCAAGTTTTCCGGACCAGCCCCCATCTTGGTGAAGACCTGTGCGTCTTAGAGCCTACCTGTCTCACTCCTGGCATAGATCATCTCCTCGCTCCAGGACTTATGCTTCCATGTCGCATACCGATACAGCCACCTTGATAACGATATGTCACTGCACTAGAACATTGGTCAGCTTCACAACGATGGTGAGATGATGGGGAAGGATTCGCCCCGGTCATTGTGGGCGCGAGGTATTGGACCTCCCTAATGCCAATAGATCTGAACTTTCACAGGCTCCCAAACAACACGGGTTTTCCTCTGGGAATTGCTCGCGCACTTTACCGAGATTTGTATGGGACGATGCGTCTCCTCTAAAGCAGCCACTTCAACATTTCCAATACTGTCTTGCTTGGATCCCTTCCAAGCTCCGACCGGCAAAGTCTTCGGGGCTGTACAGTCGCGAGTTGATCACAGCGCCATGCCCCCTTCCAGCTCGCCTCATTCTGTCGGGTGGGCTACAAGAATGCTGTGGTCTGGCTTTGGGCTCTGACTGTGCAGTTGGCCAACGGTGATCTCAACGGTAGATATGGTCCCTGGTTTTCTCCGAGGACTGTGCGCTGCCTCGAACCGAGTCATGGATTGGTAGTGTGTCTGGAAAAGCTCTCCTACCAGCTGAGTACCTTGCGTGAGTTCGGCTGACTGAGCCCATCTCAGAGCGCATCCGTATATTTCACCTATATGTCATTCGACTTTTGCATGTCGCTCCCTACCGTATAGTAAACAAGATCGTTGAACTTGGCGCTGTTCTAGAAGCTCTCTACTAACTTGATGATGCGGTTAGCTGTGAGGACGAAAGAAGCGCAAATATTCTGCGGGCCATAAAATCAAGAACATGAAAGCAATAGCAAATCAGCGTCTTCAGAGAGTGTCAATTGTGAATCTCATCCGTAAC
Source organism: Fusarium mundagurra (assembly GCA_013396205.1). Classification (NCBI taxonomy): domain Eukaryota; kingdom Fungi; phylum Ascomycota; class Sordariomycetes; order Hypocreales; family Nectriaceae; genus Fusarium; species Fusarium mundagurra. The sequence continues at coordinate 13,591 of JAAOAN010000580.1, read as the reverse complement.
CTTTAAAGGTAATCACACATGTGCAGTTTCAAATCCATCTCGAAGATCGCACCAGCCGCATCCTTAAAATGGGAGCAATTAGGTGGAAATATTCACTTGGAACAGGAGCTTCGTCTGTCTGTTTCGCGTGAGAAAGGAGCTTTTTACTCATTGCTGCTTTAATCGCAAAATTGAACTGCAACTACCCTGTAGTCCACAGCTGCGTTCTGATCTTCTGAATCCTCAAGGCGAGGAAAAAGTTGTCGGGCCTGAGGTGTTAGTGGGGCAACGCGATAAAGATATATAGGTAGCTAAAAGATACTTGCTGACGCTGGCGAAACGTGTGGCGATATAAGTATGCCCTAGCAAATGCCTGGAGCGTCCGATCGCACATGATCAGCCACGTGACGGAAGCTTCTCAGACTTGCGTCACTCTGTTTCCCGACCTTGTTACCCATGTTCAGGTTCATCGTCGACCGCGCCGTACCCGATTCCCACTGCAGCATGCGATAGGCAGAATATTCTATCTTGAGGCTGACTACACTGACTTGAGGTCAGCATGTGACCCAACTTGAAGGACCAGTCAGCGAGTTCAGACTGTTCTTGACAGGGCCAACCTCCTATAGTGAGTCAAGCTAACGGCCATTGCTTATTCCAATGACAAACAGAGTCTTTGTCGACTATGTTCATCGAACTGCCATCGGAAAGATGCCACCCAAGACCGCTTGAAGCAGTTAACAAGAGCGAAGTCACGACACTAACATTGAATCGGCCCTCAGGAATAATTCTGATACGATGGACTGTGCCGACGAGCTACGGGATGAGTATTCGCCGACCGGAACCCGACGCTTTGTCGACAAGGGCCTAGCATCGTCATGGGTTGGCCGAGCCTCCCTCATCCCAGCAAGTGGACATAATTCCCCAATTGGGACGCCAACCCTCATGCCATTGGACATCTCAGCCGAGACATGCGCTTTACAGGAAGGACGGACGGGTACGTGATATGTGCGGGCGTGGTTGAGTACATCGCAGCTGAACCGAGCAGGGAGCGGGCTGCGGCTGGGTAGCTAACACTCCGATTCCAGAAAAGAGTTGAGACCAAGCTGGGCTGAGTAATGGGTTCAGCGGAGTTTGCCGAAGTTGAGTCAACTGTTCACGTCATTAATGACAGGGGCCTTAACCCAGAAGACTCTTCTTGAGGTTCTTCTAAGCGATTGGAGATAGAATATGAAGAATCTTGCATTTCTGAACCCTGGATGAAAAGCATAAACCTGAGTTGTCAGTGAGAGCCGGTAGGTGAAAGTCGGATGCCTTTGAGGTCAAGGGTACCAGGGGGCATCGACCTAGCCAGGTTGCATTATAGATAAGAATATCGTGCTGAGCGAGGAACTTCTGACAGGCTCAAAGCTCTAAGAAGAACTAGGTAGATCTGCCCGACAGCATCAAATAGACAGTCGCCAGGAGTAGGATGACGAAATCGGTAGCGGTAGATAAATATACGGCAACCGAGTTTACGCTTTAGTGAGCAATGGTTTATTTGGTGACATACTTGTGATGCTGGTAGAGGAATGGAGGCTGGTGTAGTCGGCAAAGTAAACAAAGTCCTCTGCGCTTCTCTTCCATGCAATCTTCGCACTCCTCCTCCTCCTCCTCCTCCTCCTCCTCCACACCTCTCCTCCCCGCAACCTTCACGCTTCTCCTCCACCCGAACCATCTTCCTGTATACTTACCTCTTCTGAACTTGAATAAAAAGAATACAGAAGAGACCAAATTCGACATGGCGCATCAACTCACCCTTCCCATTCGACCTTCCATCGCCTCCTCGACTCAGGCCAAATAGGGGACAGCCGAGGACGTCGAGGATGATGCAGGCCGACTGCTTCCTCTTAAGAGCGCCGAGAAAAAAGAAGAAGCAAAGGAACTACAGGTCTTCGAAATCGAAATCACAGGCCAAACCCTTTGTTTCAGGTTGCGCGGGAAGTTCACCAAGACCCCAACCCCAAAGCTTGCTCTCAAGAAGCTCCAGACTCGGCTGCGTCGCAACGACAAGATAAACTTGAAGAGTATCCGCAAGCGGGGCGAATACGGAGGGGTACAGAAGCAACAGCGAAATGAGACCAAGGATCCCAAAAGGGTCAAAGACGCCTTGGCGGATGAGGTCGAGAAGCTACTGTCGGTATATCCGTCAGTGACCGACAAAGGCCACAAAAACAAGGGCCATGCCTGGATGAAATGGGTATACTTGCCCGTCCAGCAAAATGGATCTTCTTAATTACCAACAAATATGACCAGTAAACTGATCGACCGATGGATAGATGAGATGAGGAGTTACAGTCCAGGGCGAACGGAGGGGATTGATAATAGCATGCAATATCTCGAGATTGGGAAATATGGGCCGGGTATGGGTATTGGGGATAAGTTGGTGTGGGATAAAGGAACAGAATGGGATTGGGAGGAATGCGAGCTAGAGCCAAAATCTTTTTATTTTCCTCTTACCAGCCAAAACACCATTCAAAGTGGAAGTCTCGAGCTTTTTAATAAGAGTTTGACATTAAGAACAACTCGCTTACTGCTAAGCATCATGGGAATGGAACATGTCGAGGTCTTTTATGTAGATATAGGTATCGACCTTCGTGATAGGTCATTCCTCAGCTCATTCTCAACTGGTCAGCGAACAGCCATTTGCGGAACTAAGCCTGAAGTGTCAGTGAGTTCATGGTACAATGTATCTGATAGATAGAAGTAGAATTTTTTTTTTTTTTTTTCTTTTTTTTTTTTTGTCGTATTGTTAAGCTGCTAGCTTAACTCATGTCTACTCTATGTTCATAATGAAAGAGAGCTGCTTGAGGTTGATGGAAATGGCTCTTGTAAATGGGTGTATTAGCTGTCTTGAGGCTGCCTGTCCAAGCTGATATTTGCTCCAGAAGTACTACTAAATAAATAGTTAAGTTAATAAGCTGCCAGTGAAGGCGATTCATATTTCGGCATGCTTACCTTGCAATGCCATAGAATAATGCCAAGCGTAGCAACTTGCGGTCTATAGGTACAAACAGCATGCAAATAGAAGGTTGGCTAGAAGGAAAAGGCAGAAACGAATGAGCCAGTGTTGATAAGTAGAGAGCAAAGAACAACAAAAGCCGACAAGAGTGGAAAATCCCACAAAAGCTTGGAATAGAAATATGTTCGACGGATCTTGACCGTGCATATCCTTATAAACTCTGAACATATAAGACTGGATGATACACATCCAACTGCCAATAAAAGCCAGTTTGATACCGATATTCAGAGAGGTATGGAGGAGCCAGAGACCAGCGAGTTCTGGGGATTATTGGGCGAGATATGATAGGTAAAAAATGCTAAGCGAGGACGGATCGACAGAAGGCGAAGGTTAGCTATCAGAGCAAAGGAGGCAAAGTAGGGATTATCTATAATTCTTTACATTGTGAGGCAAACAAGTACGACCTTGCCTCTAACAATCACAAGTTACACAGGGTTCTAAGGCCCTGACCCAATCAATATAGTCCGGCGCCCAAAAGGAAAAGTCACTTCTGCAAGAACGAACCTTCATGCTGTCAGCGCCGTCTTAAAAAAGTTCATGGCAGCAGCTTTGGCGAACCCTAGATATCGCTGACTGACCGTGAGCGATTGCAACATAACACAAGCACATGTCTTTTAGGCCGCCATCTCGGCATTCCGTACAATCTCATCGCTCTATGTCCCCAAGCAAGTGGAAAATCGCAGCGTCAATTTAATTACGCCTCTACAAAGAAATATCACAAGCCCACGCCACCTTGTGTCCTGTGCTGTGTGCCAAGAACAGCAGTTATACCGATCTCAAGCTCAAAAAGAACTGGGTATCATCCAACCAAATTCTCAATCCTGAACTCCATCCCAATCCGAGACTCAAGAATAAGTGCGTTGGCGTACCTCTTGAGCACGCCTCCCTCTCTTGGCGGGTCTCGATCCATCATCTGCACTTTCATACGTTTCATCATCGGCTTCCTGCTTCTCCATCGCCGCCTTCGCCTCGTCCGAGAGTCGTTTCTTGTCCATCTCCTCCACGGAACTCGATGACACTCAAGCGACGCCTAGAACGTACGCCAGTGGTGGCTGATTGTTCAAGTGTTTCGGCTCTGCGAAGCAATTCGTAGAGCTTGGAGTATGGGATTGTGATATTGTGGTTTTCGATGCCCTCGCACAATCCCTGGGGGGCGAAATTGTGAACATACAGGACTAGTTCACTGTCTTGATTGATCGGATTCTTATCGGCGGTTCGGAAAGGCTAGATACGTTACATTAGCAGTCTTCTGCGTGATATGAGGGATCATACCTCAAATTGTACAACTGGATTACAGATCAGATTGCATTTGCCGGAATCGTCTATGTAGTAAACTCAGATTTCTAAACTGAGAGTGTGGATTCGGTTGTTGCATTAAGATCAAAGCACAGAACCACGCTGGCATTACCATTTGTGTAGCGAAGGTACTCTTTGGCGATTTCCGGAAAATCTTTTCCGCCTTGACTGCACTACTCTTGATTGCCAAGATCGATTTGAGCGTCACTACTTGTTCGGAAAGCCTTGGCAAATCTCTAACCGGGCGGTTCGAGTCAGAGCGGGATGATGCGCGTGCCATCGTCGGGGAGTGGCGAAGTATAACGATTGGTATTGTAAATTAGGGAGGTTCAAATTAACCTTCAGAGATCTCAGGAAGAAGGAGTTCATGTTGCGGGCAGTCATAATACCCTCCAAATATCTAAAATTCCCATCGATGGTCTACGAGTGGCCAATACCGGAGTGTTGGATCTCTTTCAAGAATGATGGTGGACTGCAAATACTGTGCAGCGATTTACTCAGGTCCCAAGTCAGTTGTTTGGATTGGTTCACTCCCTTTCCAGCCTGAACCATCAGGTTGAACAGTAGGTCAAGGTTGCTGGCTTGATTCACGATCGGTGTGCTGCTCGATGCAAGGAATAATATGGAGGCGCTGCCGTCGGCGTTTGGATTACTACGATCCCGAAGCCGGCTGAGGGACTTGATGAAGTTGGAGGTTAAACCGTGAACATCGTGAGCCTCGTTAATGGCAACAAGGAAAAATTGGAAGCAAAGGGGACGTGACGTTCCTTGTTTTTGATCTTCTCGCAAGGGATGGCAACTTTCACCGATAAAGCGGGATGGGGATTGCACATGCCTCTGACGAAGCTCTTACGTCCGACAAGGATGGCGTAAATCCGCGGGTGATCAGTGTGGAACTCGTTTTATTGGTACGTGGCAATGGGAGGAAGTATTTTGTCCTTGTAATTCTCCTCGTCTCTCATCTTGAACTGCTTGAGAACTCTCGGGCCATAGCCACCCCATGAGTCCATAAGGTCCTCAAACGACATGCTGTCAACGGACGTCTATCTCGCGCTCATCTCGTCCTTCTCCTTTTTTGTGAGATTCCGCCGCATGATATTCTCTTGTAGGAGTGTGGCACCAAGAGAATTCCAGAGGTTATTCGAGGGGAAGTATTGATGTGATGAGGGCGAATCGTCGGTTCCAAGGCATGTGAGTGCGACATCCAGTACCCAGGGTTGGAAGGACTCCTGGTCGTGAAAGGAGTGATCAGGTTCATTGATGCGTCAGCTATTGTATTTGGAAACCTGCTACTTCCAGTTCTCTGTGACACTTTTAGATGAGACAATCAGGGATAACTTCTTGTCCAGGATGGTGAGTGGATTTCCATGTTCGCAGAGACACTGCATAATCGTGATCCGAATAACACGTCTGATATCCGCAGCCGAGTGTCACATGCCCAGCTGGAAATTCGGCGATGTCAGCACGAATCATGGAAGCTTGGCGAGTATAATGATCAGGGCCAGACAGGTGATAGTCCTTCCGAATCCTATACTATCGGCTATGTAGTGGCCAGCTCTTTTGGATCATTCTCAGCAAGCAGAAGTATGCGGAAGACGGCGGCTACCTGGTGGGCATCCAAGGGTAGCTTGGTTTCTGGACGTCTGACACTACTGGATATCAAAATGGCGTCTTCGGTGCTCTCTCCGCTATAAATGGAGATCATCTCGTGGCCAATGATTTGTGAGTGCAGAACATGGTCTTCTTGCATCTCAGCATCATCGCTGTGTCCGCTGAGGTTGGATGAATAGGCGGCATACTCCTCCAGCTCATCCAAGGTTTGCTCAGGAAGACGTATTGATGTTCGGCGGTTATCCGGATGGCAGGGCAATCGCTGAGATCTCCGGCTGCATCATTGCCATTCTGAAGTTATGGGACGACTGCGGCCTATAAGGTTAAGCTTCAGGCTGCGAACACAGGTGATGAATAACAACACGATATTTTTTCCCCCCGGATATAAGCTTTTACCCAGAAGCTTTCACGATGACCAATAAGTCTTGCTGCCCTAGGGCATTGCAAAGGGAAGAGACCGAGAGGCATAAAAAGGGATATAACCTCGAGTTGGCATATCTGCACACACACCACAACACAAACAACATGTCAGCTACGCCATTCTGAAGATATTGGTAGAGCGTGAAGATGACAGACTGGAAGCTGAAGTTGTTGTTAAAGGAACGTAGAACCTCTCTAAGATACTGTCAATTGTGTTCCCTCTTGTGCAAGTGGAAGATTAGACCTTCGCCTCCAGGAGGTCTGCTGATGCTACTATCGTGTTAGTTACTGGTTGCGTCGAATGGAGCTTCTACTAACCGTTGAGGAAGATATTGAATTGAATACGAAGGAAACAAAACTTAATCGTGCGGTGATGAACCTTGAAAGCATGTTGAAATCGAATCGCGTCTGGCATTCTTATATTGGTGAGGTCGATGAGACTCCAAGGCCCAAGCTTATGGTTGCCGAGAACTGACCAGATCTCGCAGTCAAATAGGTCTGTGGTCGTGGAATGGCTACTCAAGAGTCGGAGGCGCAAGCAGAAGTCAAGAAGGAAGTTGAATGTTGCGGAAAACAGAGAGTATGAAATAGAGGCAAATGAAAAACACCTCCCAGAAGAGGGGCAGAGAGGACTGGATATCCCGATAGCCATTTATCGTTAATGGTAAGATGAAAAAAAGAGAAGTCGGGGTTTAGGGGAGCTATTCATCTCGAAGTGGGTAAATTCATCGCTGTACTAGCACTTATTCCTTCTGACAGCCCCAGCCTCCGCCAAGCGGCCGTCACTCAATAACCTCAGTTCAATACCATGCTTGTTATTGTCAATATCCCTCATTTGCCTTTATACGAACTTAGACCACCCTTCCTGAAGCCACGCCGCAAACTCAACTTTCGCATCTTATCTTCCCTACATCGAACTTATCATCATCCATAGTCGAGGTCATCCAACGCAAGGCGGCTCTCCCGGCACCGCCCTCGGATTCTTGAGTTCATAGTCTTTGGAACCTTGCCAGCTATGCCAGTCTGCCGGCCGTATAATCAATCAAGCAGATAGAATTTCGATAACCGATTTTGCCGACATTTGGCTTCGTTACGAAAATCTACTTCAACAGTCCTAAGGCCAAAATGGGGACCCAAGACAATCAAAAGCCTTGAACCAGCCGCTTAGAGAGGTCGACGTGTGCTTTTCGCGGCCTTTGATCGCTATGTCGCTTCAACTAGCCAGAGAGGCCTGAGGCCATGTCTTATAATTGTCAAACATAACGACCTTCAGTCCGAGCACTATGTTTGGTCCTTTTTGCCACGAATATACGCCACAGCTGGAAAGGAAACGGCGATACGTTCCTTGAGAGACTTTTGTCTCCCCAATGATCAGAGTGGGACTCACTACCTCTATATGTACATCACTGATGCCAGGTTCTTAACCTTGGGATGAGAAGTGCCAATATCGCCCGGACAAATATGCCCGCATCCGAGTACGTATTCTCTATCCACTATTTCCGCACTTGTCAATTATCCTGATGGTAGCTAAGCTTTCCCGCGTTATCCCGTGAACTGTTCATGAAAGATCCTGTCCTATCTGATCCCAGTACCATCCTGGTCTACAACTCCGCCAAGGAATTCCCTCTATCAAAAGATCTCCGATAAACGAAAGTTTGTGCTCCAAATTGAACCAATCATTGGCAATTTCATCTCTCAAAGAGGTAGTATTGTATACACTATGCCCTATCCGTGATCCTTGCTGCTCCACCGTTCCACCTTGGATCTCAGCTGTCGCAGGTCATTCACGAAATCCGTATAATCACACCATTGACTCTTGCTTCCCCTCAACTTCACGTTAAGCCCACCTAGACCAGTAGTTGAAGCAGTCTAAGTTGTGGGCTAGAAGTGTTATTTGCAGTTGAGACTTGTGGCTGAGAGCTTATTCCGGCAGAGAGAACCTAGACCGCAGAAGTATGTCATAGGTCCAAAGTAGACAGCCAACCTCATCATGTCCGTGACCATCCATTCGCATTTCAGGAAGTGCTGTGACAAATAAAGTTTTGTTAAATGTGCCACACAGAGTTTGGGCACAGAGACATACCACTGGCGTCAAGGACCTACTCTTTAGGTGCTAAAAAACCACGCTCGGGTGCTATAGAATTACCTCCCTCCTTCCTCCATAAAGCTTTCACTGATGACTACTCCACCCATCAAGCGGTTCAAAGCTTGCACTGGTGACGCGCCCTACGTAAAAGCTTCCTTCCCTCTTCCCCCCTCCAAATATTCAAGCTTCTTCCATTCTCCCGTCACATCACCAGTGCTACAAACAGTAGCAAAGATGGCTACAAACGACCTGAAACACGCTTTTGTGGCGTTTCTTCAAGATAATAAACAAGATCCGACACTAAAGAATGACCTAAAAGCCTTTCTTTTGGCGCGACCTCGAGTCCGTCCCGTAGACAACCTCATCCCAGTTGAGGCCTATGAGCTTCGACTTGCGCTGATCGAAGATATCCGAAAAGTATTGCAGCGACGCCGTGGCCCTAAAAAGCCTGACCTCACCGGGTTGGAGTTTTCGTATCTCATCAATATGCCCCTCGACAAATTGCGAGGTCTCAAGGAATTGTTACCATCGACACCTGGAGTCCTCGAACCCCTCCTCAATGACTTGGGTAATGCGACCGGATGGTGTAAGTCTAAATCCAAGTCTGTATTTCACAACGTCCATGCTAACAATTATCAGTCCTTCAAAAGGCCGCATACAAGATCGAATTTCCTCAAGAGTCCCAGCGCAGCTCCTCCATCAAGACTGTTAGCGCTAAAGGGAAAGCACCTCAGCGTGTCACCCCTCAGGGCTCTGTCACAAAGCCTAGATCATCCAACAAGTCAAACACCAGTGGACGACGCGCAGCATCAGGCGGGAACATCTTACTCGACGCCATCGCAAACGTTTCCATGGGCACAAGCAAGGGCACTGAGGTCCGTCGAGACGGCCATCTCCGAGACGAGTGCTTGGATCTCGATGGTGGCGTCTGTGTGGTGACTGGTGCCAGTAATCCTCAGGCCTGCCATGTTGTTCCTTTCTCCTGGTCCAAGCATGAGAAGAACCTTAAGCTCACCAAGCGCTTCCTTCCCTCCCTCGGGCTAGTGATCGACGGGGTCGAAGCCATAAATAAGCTTCAAGGAGGCGTCGGCTGTACCGACCGACTCTGGAACATGGTGTGTCTGAGTCCCCAGCTTCACAAGTGGTGGGGCCATGCGTACTTTGGCCTGAAGTGTTACGGTAGAGATGATTCTGTGAAAGAGGGCTTTGTCGACATCAATCTCCAGTTTGTGTGGATGCCACGTAGCATCTCACGGCTGGCAACCAAAAAAATCAACCTGGATCAGCAGGCAGACCCATCTAAAGGTCTTTTGGCCGACCTCTGCCACCAGTATGGAGGCCAAACAATCACACCCTGCTCAGACTCGAGCTGCAACGACTGCCAAGCTATTCGAAGAGTCAAAGCATACGACGTCACCACCGGCCGTCCAATCGCGAACGGCCAGATTATCGTGGTCCAACGAAAAAAGGAGGATGCCCCTCTCTTCGAGGCTATGATCGAGTTCCAATGGGCCATCATCCGTGCTGCAGCTATGTCGGGCGGAGCTCTTGTGCTTGATGAATTTCTGTGGTTCAGTGATGAAGACTCGGATGGAGGAGAGGTAATTTATGAGGAGACAGAAATTTCAGAAAAAAGCGAGGAGGAAGATTATGAGACAACTGCTGAGGACGTCCATGACTGGATGAACAAGATCCCCGATTGCCACTAGGAACGCCCATCGGATCTACCACAGCCACCGATGCCACTTCGGGATACCGGCAACAAACGCCCAAGCCTCAAGAAGGGTTCAAAGCCTACCGAAGAGGCACCCAAGTCACCAGTCCGGCTTCAGCAGCGCACCAGGACCTCAACAAGACTTGAAACAGAGGATGAGAACCAGCCATGGCGAGCTAAATCATCATAGTTCCACTAGCTAGACCATTGAAGTGGATTCAGACTTACAGTAGTGTTATCGACGAGTAGGTTATTGCAAGTCAACTGAGGAATACATCACAGAATCATACAAAGCCATAACTTCACGTCTAATTTGAAGTAAATTAATAGTCGTGAAGCCTCAAAGTAGTCACATTCTCATGATAATAAGTCAAGTCACAAGGCACATGAGAATTACAATGAGACACAAGAGAGAATACATGTCGAAAACGTTTCAACTTGCCTCAGCTCAGTCCCCTCCTCACCCTGATGCTGCTGGACCTTTGTGTTCAAAACCTTCGTGACTCATTCAGTGAAGCTTTATTTAACTGAAAACCTAGTCCTGATTACGACCGAATCTCCAACAGACAAGCTTTTCCGCCCAACGCCACCAGCCCGTCCAACCTTTTCCTCACAGTCATCACTCGCCGCTTGACTCATCATCAGGGGAATTGGGTGTTTATCAGCTCCCACAAGTCCATCACGTCGTGTGCCCAGGCCGGGTTTGCCCTTGCCAATCGGATTGCGTCGTCTTTGTTGTTCCACAGCCCCGTTCCTTGGCCGCGAGGAATTCTTTCTGGTGTCCCAGTTGCTTGCAGATGTGGATGTAGGCATCGTATGCGAAGTAGACGAGGCTCGCGAGGACCCTATCTTCAATGCAGCCTTCTCTGATTTCCCTACGGAGCCTCCCGTAGCTTTCGTAGCCTCTGAGCTGTTGCCGCACCTTCCGACGCAGCCTCGCGATATCACATGGTGTAGGATATGTTGAGAAGTGAGGGGGCGATTCAGGCCGCTGACCGATCAGTTGTCGTACGGCCACTTATTTATACACCTTTGGAGTCAGTCATCAGGACATCTAACTTTTCAGCCAAAAGCAAGATCCTAGGTGATAGTGAGGGCGACGAGTATTTTGCCCGTACGTGTCTATTGGTGTCCTTTACCTTTGAGCCCTGGGGGCTGAAGCCTCTTTTAAAATCCTAACCTTAGCACAGACGTTGGCGGCATCCTTGGAATAGCCATAAGTTAGGTTGGCGCATCGGGCAGCTCCAGTTCCTTGTACCCGTTCACATAGGTAACGCTGGTGCTTGGCGACCAGGGCAGAGGAGGTTACAAGGCGGACAGTGGCCTCCTTGGTGCTCTCTTGGAGCGCGGTAACCTTGACATTGACGTTCTATGGTTCCAGAGAAATGACGCAAGGTTCGATCTCGCCCAAGTGTTTTTGACTCATTAAGGCGATCCCCAGCAGCAACCGACTTCTCTCTGAGGATGGAAACGTGCTCCGAGCGCACTAGCTCTTCGCGGTTCTACCATCATGTCAGCAGTTGATCGGAATTGATGAGCCAAATCATCAGCGACATACGGTGGTGATGTCTGGGCTTGAAGAGGCCCTTCGTTCTGGACTCACAAATGTGCGCGGTTTGCGGCGCGAGGCTACTGTCTCGCCAGCATAACCGGGTCGCTTTCGAGGGGTCCCTAGTATAGCCTCAGCATTTAGACATTCATGTATGGTTCTTGTCTATATGGACTGGCAAAGAATGATAGCGGATATTACTTAGTTTTGGGGGGGGGGGATCTTCATGCTAGGAAGACTCTCTTTCATCTGCCTGAGAAGACAACCTCCTGCTACCACGGGCAGCCGACTTTTCACTCAGTCACCGATCGACTTGAGTGCACGTCTCCTGGTTGAGGCCACCACACGACTCTGCATTCAATCACATTCAATCACAACAAAGCTCTTTCTTCCCTCAAAATACAACTTCCGCACGCACGCTTCACGACCGCATCGATCAAGTAGGCCCTATTTCTTTGCTCCGACCTTGTATAATATCTGCTCGATAGTCCTTCTGCTTCGGTGCATTCAGTATCGTAACCAATTCGACACCGAACCCATCCTAGGGTACCACGGAAGCTGCCGAGACCCCATACAACTTGCATGATCAGGGCACTCGCCAGTATCAGCAGTTCGACTAGCGTGACGCTACTGACATAAAACAACGCTAGGTTCAAGGGCATGTCGTATGACCCGTGTTGATCACAGGCAATGCCGCCGCACGGAACGACATCGCACAGGGAAAGTGGCCCTCTTGAAAGCATAGGAGCCATGATGACAGCGACCATGAAACGCTGTTAGAAGAACGCCGATTTCGAGGACCAAGGGGCATTCAACTGCTCCGAATGCCCATGGTCTGATCCAAAAGAGACGCAGTGCCAATGTATGGACGAAGAAGTCAAGCAACCACGAGACCTTGTAGGTTGCGAACATCGGCGGAACACCTGACGGGCATAAAGATGGTGTTAAATGTTGTCGCTGGAAGAAGCGGTGCCAAGGATGTGGTATCGCGGGCCAAGTCGGCGGAGGGGGGGATGTTGAAAATGAATTGTTGCTAGCGTTGGTGAAAGCGAAGAGGTTGAAGTGACGCCGAGGGTATCTTGGAGAACCATTGGGCTGGCAATTCGCACATGCCGAAAGGGCCTTTCCACGAGATGTTGACTATATTCCCCTGCCGCGATTGAGGCAGGGACCAAGATTGAAGACGAATCCGGAGCTGAGAGCCAATATCGAAGACGCAAGCCCCAAAGGCACCAGCTTGAAAGAAGGAGACTTAAATGTGCGCACCGCTAATACGTACCTAGGCTGAGAAGCTTAATCTTAGGCAATTTTATAGGCACCTGGCATACTGCCTAGACCGACTTTACAAGACTGTTATTTTGAGTTTGTAGACTAGATAGCTGATGTTTACATCACGCACCTCTCACGTAAATATTAAATCACTAGAATCAGACCAGCTGTTTGGTTCAGCCATAAAAGAAGGGAGCTGTTTACGCCAGGGCGGTTGGATTCTTAGCAACCCGCTGAAGAAATCTGGTCTGGTAGTGCCATTTAGATGCCGGTTCAACCAGCGCACTGTACGAGGATAGGTCGGGGATCATTATTCATCAAGAAATCGTGTTTATTAGCGATCAATTTGCACTCGCTTGACTGAACCAACGGCGTCAATATCCGATAAACCACATACAGCAAGGCACCGAGGCCACACATTCATTAGGTACTCTCGTATAGCAGGGTACAAGCAAGGTATATCGCAACATCATTCCATTTCCATCCGTTCAAATGACCAAAAAGCTAGGCGGTAAAGATGCCTGCGCCGAATGTCCAGATGTGACCAGACATGGCATACGTGTGATGTTTCGATCAAGCCAAGAAAAGAGGGGGAGCACAGTGACAAGG
>JAAOAN010000579.1:0-58551 GCA_013396205.1 Fusarium mundagurra | reverse complement strand
CTATTAACCTATTAAGAGGCTATTATTGGCCTTGTTATAAGCCCTGTTAATGACCCTAGGTGGCGCGCGATGGTACTTAGGTATGGGCAGTTTATAGAGTCGCTAGAGTGTCAGGTATCCTACTAACCTACCTGAACTGCCAAGAAACATTTCGTGCTTGGGTTATCCCAAGAATGATTTTTTTAGCACTGGCTAAAGCAAGATTGTCTCTAACAGCCTGTCTACCTAGTTATCTTGCTTATTACTTTATTTTATTTTGTTTTGTTTTGTTTTATTTTTTGCCACAAAATGAATAAGCATCTGCAGTGCATGCTGCGTTCACATCCAAGTTCGGTTGAGTTCGATTCGTTCATGGATGCTTTAACTACTTAGTCTACAGCTCCTAGTTGAAAACAAGTTGAATACGGTTCGCAAATATGCCGAGTCAAAGTCATTGTATCAGACAACACAACAAGGTCACCATCTTCATAGTTTTGAATGGTAGAACACGAGGTTCCCAGAGATTCATTAATCATAACTGAGTATCCTACATCCACCACTCTTGCTGTGAGCAAGATCTTGATGTTCCCATCATTCCCTTCCTTCACAATGTCAGGACGAAGCCGAGCATATCGACCACTGGCTAGGCCATTAACCACATTTAAGCAGCGATGGTGACCTCAACCTCAACGCCGGCCTCGACTGTAACACGGTTAGACTCTGCCCGGATCTTTTCAAGCGGCGGGATCCCTTACTGTTGACGATGACGGACTTGACAACCTCGGTGGGGGCGTGGAGGTCGATAAGGCGCTTGTGGACGCGGAGCTCGTAGGAATCCCAGGTCTTGGAACCCTCACCACAAGGGGTCTTGCGGGTGGTGATCTTGAGGTTCTTGGTGGGCAGACGGACGGGTCCCTTGATGGTGAGGCCCTTGCTGCGGGCACGCTCAATGAGCTCAGCGCTGACCTTCTCGAGGGACTGGACCTTTCGGCTGGTCAGGGTAATTCGGATGCGGTGGCTCTTCTGTTATGGGCGTTAGCATCGTGCCAGCGGTTCAACTTGACGGTGATATCGACGTACGGGAGCGTCACCGACTTCCTTCTCGTTCTTCTGGTGAGACATTGTGAATGGCTGTCAAGACTCGGCAAAAGTGACTGCAACGGTAACGTGATGACGGCCTGGGAGGGATGAGAGATTGATTCCTTTTGTTGTAGAAGCGTTTAGTTGACAATTAAGCCCCAATTATCAAAAAGTTGTGCGCTTATCGCTTATCGCCAATTTCGGCACGTGACGAGATAAGAGCTTCAACCTTAGTAGCGACTAGCGACCAAGCAGCGAAAGCTAAAATGCACCAAAAGCTCGATCAAACAGAAGATCTCGGGACGCGAAGTCGGAAAGTTCATGCGCAAGCACTTAGATTCTGTTATTGGTACCTTATAGTTATGCCCAGTCCCTCAATTTCTTATCTCATAGATAGTCTTGTGAGCTGCAATAGAGCAACCTGATCAACCCATGACGCCTAGGTAGAGGAGGTAAGAAAACTTAGGACTTCTATCCCAAGTGACGAAAATACTCAGGTAAATTGAGTATATCCTAGTGGGCTTTTGGGCCACTTGTTTTTGGCATACACGTTTAATGTCTAGAAGTTTTATTACCCCGGCAAGTGGATGTACCAATCAGATGGGTGGAATTACTAGTTCTCCCCTGTCATCAGCATCGTCAGTCCACTTCTCACTTCTTCAGGAACACTGCAGTATTGATTGACCAAACAACCACGTGCTCTCAGCTATCACCACTGTGCAGCTAATTCCACCGACTCGAGCGTGTTCGCGAGTACTCATATTCAATGGCCCAAAAAGCGAAAAAGGACCGCGCCAAGTCCAACGCGGCGGCACTTAACAACTTGCACATCGGTTCTCTTATCGTCAACGCCCTCTTCCTCCTTTCTCACTTCCTCTTCCGTGCTCGCTCTATCTGGCTTTACGTTCTCCTTTCTACGCCTGCCCTCATCTGCGAGTACATTCTCGAGGCTTCCGGTCGACCGAAGTACGACCCAACTTCGCGCGCCCTGCGTACCGCTGGTGAAGATCTATCCTCTCCTGGCCTGACCGAGTACATGTTCGACGTAATCTGGGTTACCTGGGCTGCAGTAATCTTCGTCGTTATCTTCGGAAATAAAGCTTGGTTTCTATGGCTTATTCTTCCGGCATATGGCGTGTACCTGGGAAGTGGGCTACTAGGCATGGGAAAGCAGAAGATGGCCGAGTTCCAAGGAGCGGGCGATGGTGCTGGTGCTGGTGCAGCTCCCCAAGGAAATCGCAGAGCACGTCGAGCTGCTTAAATTTCCCAACTCTCATTGGGGGCATTAGATCTCTCCTGGGATTCTAAGTCTATTGGCTGTCTAAGGCTTCTGTTTCGGACCTTCCCCAGTCCAGCGCTCAAGGGTATCATCGTCCACATTGCGGACTAGGACATGAATATGTTCTAAGGCGCGTACACTTTGAAGGGCGACCCAATTCTTGAACCACAGCACTCTGCTCTCTCCGTCTGGGCCCAGAGCATCGATGAATGTCTTTTTGATGAATGATTGGACCAAAGCCCTGCTCTCGGGTGTCATGTCGCCAGTCTCGGAGTCCGTAGGGACGGTTGTGCGCAGCCACACAACAATGTGTCTGATATCCGGTTCCAATCCGTAAGGCCAGTCATTGATCAAGATACGGTAATCTGAAGGGTCCTCGAAAGGGACAGTAGATCTTGGTGTGAATGGCGGGTTTCCCCATTCCTGGGGCAGGCGATTTACAAGAAGATAATTCGTCATGGAGCCATATTCTGCTTTGGTCTCTGCAGTCCAAGCCATATATCGACGAAGGTCAGAGGGTTTGCGCTTCAGGACAGAGAGGTTGTTCGTCCCTGCCCAATGTCAATGGCTGAACTGAAATGCCGGCTAGATTTTAAATAGAGCTGCTTACTGATAATCTCCTTTAACTCCTCCCAATCATGTTTGTGAAACTCCTCATCAGTCTGAGAGAGGACCCATCTGTCGACATCCGTCAGAGGGAAGGGCGCTTCTTCCGGGGGGTTCTCGCCCATGTCGTAGTAGGTTGTTGAGGATTTGGAGAGTCTGAAAGATCTCCTCTGCCAGCTAAGATGGGGAGGTGGTATTGATGTTTTGATGCGTGTGCTTTTTACTTGTAAGGCACTGATCCGTGCTATCGGAGATATAGCGCTAAACGCTATGATTTACGGGAAATGCGGTTCTGAACTTACAGGCTCGAATGGCCACCGTGGTGCTCATGCGGTGAGAAGCTGGCTCCAGCAGGCTTATGTCAGCGACTACGAAGCAACGAGCCATCGCCTTCACATGAACGAGGAAACTATCATTGAACGAGTGCTCCCGTTGAGTACCTAGTTGTGACTGCTTAGAGATAATTCTCATTAAGGGCCATCACATGTAAAGAGTGGGTGGCCTCTTATCAGCCGTTAAGAAGCTGCTCCAGCCCAGAGTTTCAAATCCAGTCTATTGAACCAACGCCAGCCCCTCCATCATCGATCTCATATCTTCTTCAACGCGTCAGGGACCCTTTACGACTTACTCAAACTGAACCAATTGGAGCCATAAAATTTCAATTTATAGCCAATGGAACTTTCAATCATAGTTGCCACAAAGATATTCAATTAGAGGGAGAAAACCTACCCGTAATTCCCTTTCACGCCTCATGAAACGCCTCTGCCATCAAGAAAAGCCGTCCTCGCCATGATCCTTGGTCCTATAAGCCTCGTTGACTGTGGAGTATTTCTCATATTTCTAGCACCTCAACTCATATGGCACGCTGGATTCTTTCTGACACTATTCACGGGTCTTAGAGCCCTACCGTTTCTCCGTTGGTTATCCCTCACGACATTTCATGCCAGTCTAACTTATCTAACATAGTAATTCGACTTCCTTATGAGTTCATCACTGACCGTTATCTGACTCATTCAACTCGCCAACTTGCGTTTACTCAGACAGCTACTGTGTTTGAGGATCTTGTGATACGTTGTGTGCGGTATGCCTTCGCCAATATCCCCGCCAAGGTTGGGCGAGTCTTCTTCGGCAAACATGTTGCGTTACCATTCATTCACTGGCGCATTCTTCGCCATGGCTATATCAGATCTCCAGTTCACTACAGGGAATACAACATAGGAAAAGTTGGTTTCAATTTCTCGCTCTGGCTATGTTGCGGTGGCTAACTGCAGCAGGGAGATATCAAAACAAAGGGCACTTGGATTATGCATCAACCGGAACATCCTCCAGATTTTGTCCTTTACTATGCACACGGTATGCTCAGAACAGTTACTTGCCATGTGTTCACATTGCTGATTATCACAAGGCGGTGGGTTCTTGATGGGCTCAAGTTACTTTTACCTCGAATTCCTCATGGCCTGGCATCACCTCCTTGTCGAGACTGGATTTAATAACCCTGCAATATTTGCACTCGAGTATACTTTGGTGCCTGATCAAGTTTACCCAAGACAGGTCCTGGAGGCACTTGAAGGTTACAAGCATATCCTTGAAGTCGTGCAAGACGCATCCAAGATATGCGTTTCGGGGGATTCGGCTGGCGGCTCATTGATTCTCAGCTTGTTGCTCGAGTTGGGCGCTCAGGCTGGCAATCAAGACAAGAAGGGCATGAAGGTCAACATCCAGGGCAGCCTCTCGGATGCGGATCCACCTCATCTGCCTCTCCCGCGTATGGCTACACTAATTTCGCCGTGGATAACACTGATGTCCAATTTGCATTACAGCTCCAAAAGTGATTTCTTGGACAAGAGAACCTTGTGGAAATATGCACACGAGTATGCAGGAGAGAACATGGTCCAACGGCAACCGGCTTCTCCCGGTGACTGCGTCGATGAGGGGCTCTGGAGAGCAGCCAGTCCCGAACGAGGATACTTCATCGTCTTTGGAGAAGAGGAAGTGTTCGCGCCAGATATCGAAGAATTTCTCAAGCGACAAGCCAAGATTGGGATTCAAGCTGAAGGACAAAAATTCGACGGAGGAATTCATGCGTGGCCAGTAGCCTCACTGTTCCTATCCAGTACAGAGGATAAGAGACTGCAAGGACTTCGAACTGCTGTCAAGGAGATTAGAAGACGAATGCTTGAATGGGGTACGCTGAATGGGGATAGAGTATAGAATCAGATTAGATCAAGTAAATTTTCATAGACGAGGCCTATAGTTGGCGAATCAGGAACCATAGTACAAAACTCGGTTTCGTCCTCACCAGGCCTGCTCAGGGATTAAAGCTCAACGTGTATCATCACTAGGATGCAGAGGCAGAAGAGGATATGCAGGTGGAAAATAGTGGAACTCACTTGGTAGAGATTGATATATCTGCCTGCTGAAGTTCAGAGGTGACGTGTCCATGAGCCAGCCCGTAGGTCAGTCAGTCACTCACTGATGATGTTGTGGGTGCATCTCAACAATGGGAGACTGAAGGGAGCGCCTAGGGCTGCCACAAGGCTCTAAGCCATGCCAGTCACTCTGGGATCTGAATCAGCGCTGCAGTTCAGCATGTTCGTTGGAGAAGGGCCCAGGAATGGACTCCACAGGCGCGCAGGCGGAACATGCGGCTGATATTAGGCATAAGTTGTAAAGCAGATAGCGTCAGCCATGTTTATGTTATGTTTGAGGCTGAAGGCGAAATGCCTGTGATGAGTCTCTGCTGAGGGGCATAGCTAGTTCACAGCCAGAGAAACCAACATTGCGTCGTGAGCTTCGAGATATGAGCAAGTGAGTTAAAGAAAGGAGGAGTGAACAAGGTTATAAACGAAGCGCATCTTATCCACTAGCAACCTAAGTCTGTAGATGGTAGGTAACAGGTAACTTGCCCAAGTGCAGCAGTATCATTGAGAAAACGCGTAAAGTGTAAATGGTATTGAATTACGGTGTGGGGCGCACGTGGTAAGCACGTACCATATCCAGCTCGTTCCTGCCCTGAAACTTAAAGTACCTACTCCGTACCACTGTATGTACCCTAGGGGAGGAAAGAAAACTCAGGACCTTAACCCTAAGTGATAAAAATATTTAGGTAAATTTAGCCTAAGCTTAGGGGACTCTTTGTCAAGTTTATTTTGACACCCTATATCAAGGTTTGGTGTTTTCTTGCCCCTTGAGGGTACCTTACTTACGTAGCAGGTGGATGGCGTGGGAAGGATCCCCCTGGATGGTTCCTACTATCGATCTGAGGGATCAGCTTGAGACGCCGTCGTCTCTGATTTGGGGTTTGCCTGGGCGGAAGTCACTTTGTACCCAGGTAGAGAGCGAGGCCCCGCGTCCAGTTGTGCATATAAACGCCCGGCATTCCCTCGTTTCCCCCGCCATCGCCATTTGCCGCCGCGGTGTCGAATACGATTGCCGACTAACTTCTGACGTTTAAATAACGCCCCTGATTAACATTGCGAAAGCGACTCATGACCACAGTCTCCGGAAGCTTTACTTTGCTTCATTGTTTCCCATTCCTAGGGGTTCTACGCCTATTTCACTATCCATTACACTCATCAAAGACTTCCTTACACCATCCTCATCTTAAAACTCTCTATCAACCAAAAAAATAAATAAAACTTATCGGTCCACTCAAACAAGATAATCGATAATCTACCAACGACGCCAGCCGCCATTTTCATATTACCGCCCGTTAGATCTCAAACTTTGTCCACTAAGGTGTCCAGTCTACGTGGTAATCATCAACTCAATCACTAACCTACGTGAACTTACTTACCTGGCTGAGACTCAACACTTTCTGCCTTGTCGGTTTACACGCGCACCATTACTTCCCGAGCCTCATTTCACCCGCGTATTGTACAACAGGGGATTTTGACGGGTGGCCATCTCAATAGCAAGGGGTCTTACACACAGCCCCTGGTAACCCGCCGCCCCTCTCACTGCACTGCAACCAACCGCTTCCACTTCTAGGTAGTTAGTTGCTAAAAAGGTATGTAGGTTAGCTGTTTGTCTTCTTTTGCTCTATACTTGTCTACCAACATCATTACCCTTATCCTACCAGCGCCAGCCTACCTGCCTACATACATGCGGTGGCATTGTACTCCACCATCACGTCAATCATATTACGTCGTCATTCCCAACCCCAGTCCGAGACGGGAGCTCGAGCTTGCTGATTCGTGAGCTAAACCTCTTCTTCTTACTCCCCCTGTTCACTTTGCGCACGGTTCTTATTAGCACCCGACAAGTGTGAGCAGGTCCGTCTTGTTCATTGGATTTGTCTGATATAATAAGAATACGACGTTCCTTCAGTTTGATCGCTTTGTTTCTCCTTAGACACCATATTACATTCATTATACTATTGCTGCTACTACTACCTGCTCTTTTTGGATACCTTATACACATACTTTTTAACTGACCAACCAACCACAAGCACAGCAACTTGCACAAAGAAACGACTCGACAAATTAAGCCAGATATTAAGCTTTTATTTATCCTCGATATCCGCAACTTGATTGCATTGGTCTTTGGTCAAACAAAGTAGCCTCTTCTACAAAGGTTCAGAGGCGCTGTACCAAACTTATTTTGACGTCCTTTTATTCTTGGTATTGGCTACCTTACCGAGTACCTGTTCTCGAATCAGCTGTTTCGTTCGATTGTACTGCCAAGCATCTACGTTATCCACAACACTATCAAAGACGACCGGCTGTGGTTTGCATTGCAACGGGTCTCTATTCGTTCGCTGCGGACAAAAACACTATTATCCCGGCCGCTTCGGCGTGCAAGCCCCACCATAATCCTAATCATTCCGCTACAAACACCGCGGACCAAAAAAAAAATATTTATTATGTCGACTGACGACAGCTATGCCCCAAAGTCTCCGGACCTCTCTTCTTTTTATTCAAGTGGCCCCACTCAAGAAGAGCTCCATCATCCACAGCCTGACAGTCACTTTAGCCCGGGATACGAATATAAAGCAGAGTCCCCAACCTACACCAGATCTACTTCCTTTTCTTATGTTCCACCATCCTTAAATTTTAATAACAACGGCGGTACATATGATTCTAAGTACCGGCCACAAGTCGACTACCAGCAACCATCTTCACAACTAAGATCTACAAGACCGGAATATCAATCTTATCGGTCGCGACATTCTTCAATCCAAGACCCCTACGTCTACTCTTCGCCAGACAAACGCCCGTCTTCTGGTAACGGATTCGAGGACACCTTTGCCTCTCCGCACGCACAGTCACTGCACCAAACTCCGGCGCGACCTGCGCCGTACGGCCAAGCCTATCCAGAGCAAAATCCGCTTTCCAACGCGACTGCGTACGACACATCCTACGCACCACCAGTGGGAACTGGCACAATAGAGCGCGCTTCGACACTCGGTGCTGTACCTTTTAATACAGATATGCCTCCGCGCAAAGCCGCACCGCCTGTGGCGCCCACTATCGATCCATCCCCCGTTCGAACCAAGTTTCCAACTGCCAGGATCAAACGAATCATGCAGGCTGATGAGGAAGTTGGAAAGGTTGCTCAGCAGACTCCGATCGCTGTGGGCAAGGCTCTTGAACTTTTTATGATCCAACTCGTGACGAAAAGCGCCGACGTGGCTAAGGAGAAGGGCTCCAAGAGAGTTACAGCACCAATGCTCAAACATGTAGTCGAGGCCGATGAGCAGTGGGATTTCCTTCGTGACATTGTAAGTCGCGTCGAGAACGAAAAGGAGGGTAGCAGATCAAAGGCCAAGCAGGAGAGCTCAAGTGATGAGGAGATTGAAGAGCCCAAGAAAAGAACACGCGGCGGCAGAAGAAAGA
The DNA here is from genome assembly GCA_013396205.1 of Fusarium mundagurra. Classification (NCBI taxonomy): domain Eukaryota; kingdom Fungi; phylum Ascomycota; class Sordariomycetes; order Hypocreales; family Nectriaceae; genus Fusarium; species Fusarium mundagurra. The sequence goes on along the minus strand of JAAOAN010000579.1, from coordinate 49,770 downwards.
AGGCTCAGTGATCTTCTTTCAAAGCAGAGTATTAAATGTTGTCTTTGCGAGGTTTGGGATGCGTCATGAGGGATAATGATCAAATGGCAGGCGTTTGGGGGGACTCGCATCGAGCCGGAGTTTGGCGCATTGAAGACAATTCATCGCATGGACTTTTGGCATACTGGGTATTTTAAACGCTTGCGCGCACTGGTGCGCTTGCGGACTGGTGCAATATCAACTGCTGGTGCTGCAAAGCATCTCGGCGAGTACGTGAGCACCCAATGATTACACAGCAATTTAAGCAAAGGGACGGCGTCCAAAGCTGTCACCTTGCCACTTACTGGCTCTTAACTTATGGATTCCCCATGAGATTTGACTCTTCCTTCTTGTCTCTCTAAGTTTTTTAGCTTTATTCACGATCCAACCCTTGCTGTCTGAGCTGCAATTAGGGGTGAAGCGTGGCATACTGTGCTTTCAGCGTCTATCTCTTTAGTATTTTGTTTCTTTAACAACATCCTTCCTTTTGGCATTGGCATTAGAATTACATCTGTGTCAACTGGTTTTCGATCTCAATCACATCAGCATTTGGCCCAGATTGAAACATTTATGTGGTTTACACTTACTATGATCAAAGTTGACGACGCTCGATGCCTTTCATCGGGAGAGCTCAAACCACTTTTAACGTACCACTTTCAACATATAGAGATAGTCTATATCGAATTTTAAACAGACAATGTTGTTGACGCAACAGGAACAACAAATAGAACTCAGGACGAAGAGACTTATATTCGCGGTATGCCTACCCTACAGCCTAGTATAAGTCAGCCTGACGTAGGTGAAACTGACGTCAGTACACTTTGAAATATAATACCAGTTAATAAGAGCTGGAAATTGAGCATAGATAATGGATACAGAGGTTCCTGTGGGCGAGAAAACATGAGACCTTGATCCCTAGTACCTGTTAATAAAATTGATGAAAAAAAGGTACTAAAGTTCGTTGTAACCCGCCCAAGATTGTAACAACTTACCTTCCTACCTGTCTCTTTATCACTGAGCATCAAAGTCCCGGGTTTTATTACCTCCTCAAGAGAGCCTCATGACGGAGTACATCATAACTACATAAGAGGTCTCCGGACTCAAGCTTGTGCTAACGAGTCATTACCGTCTTAATAAGAATATATGGAGAAGGAAGATAACACTCCGAATTGCTCAAAAGGGTTCTGGTCCGCGCCCGGACTATATTAAGACTACCTATCCAAAGGTTATAAGCCATTGGTGTCGTGTTTGGTGCCTCTCCAATGAACTGTCCAGTGGTTGAACTAACAACACGGGATAAATCAGTCAATGAATGTAGAATCTATCATTTTACTCAAGAGGGGTTTATAAGTTCATCCAGAGTACTAACACAAGTCAAGAATATAATCAAAATGTAACCCCTGTGCCTCCTGCTCGTAGTCCAGGTACTCACTCAGGGGTTCAATATGCTTTCTGATTGGGCTATCGATCGTTTTCCATTACTTCTCTGCCCGAGACGAGCTGGAGACCTCTGGGTAAGTAAGTAGCTTGCAAATGGACGCCAAGGCCTGAGCTGTCCGTTCCGGCTCCCTAACATTATCCACTAAGATCCGCAACGACTCCTGTAAATCTTCTGAAGAACAAGTCATCCTCCACTGACTTTGGGCTTGGACGGTTTCGTCAACCTCGAACATCAACCAGCTTGAAACCGTCGTCACTCTTGCGAATGGACTCTTGATTGACTCCCCCTTCTGTCACGCCCGTTCCCCTGCCACGATATCCTGTATTTCTTCCTTCATTTTTAGCTCAGACCCTAGATGACGAACCGCCAGCTGTCCCTTACAGGCGCTCGCTCCCCCGCGTAAACCAAAACCAATGTCGTGGGACTTGCTTCAGAGGTTCCTCGAGTCCGACGTCTTCAATTCCAACCCCTTTCTCCCCGTCTCATACCTCTCGTGAGTCTCCTACAAACCCCTGCACGTCCTACAGAAGCCAGCGATACTGGTCGCCGTACACTTTTACTATATCTCTTTATGCTCGCTTCTTCCGCCCTCTCCGACGTCGCCAATCGCTAATGCCACCTGTCGCAACAGCCGATATGCCGACCACGTGGGGATTCACTATGTTCTCTGCCAGAAGCTCCGCCAGTTTCCCTACGAGGATATTGAGTTCTTTCTACCGCAATTATGTCATCTCATAATCAGTGTGCATAATGAGTCAATGGCTTTGGAAGAGTTTTTGATGGACTTGTGTGAAGAATCCGTCACAGCAGCGCTGCTGGTACGTTTTGATGATGATATTCAATCGACAACCCTTTGGGATGGAATGCGCGAGCCACCGCGTCATGGGAGCCGGTGATCGACTGGCATACGGCGAAAAGAGAACTGACAATTGCGTGCGCAGACCTTCTGGCTCTTTCAAACATATCTTCACGATCTCTCCTCGAATCCGCAATCCGACTCGTTTCAGACATGTCGCCGTGTCTACAACAAGGTTCAGCACATTGTGTTTGGACTTGCTGATACCGCTCGTCATGAAAAGATCACGGAAAACGTCCTACCCGTCACGGTACTTTCTAGTTTTGTCCTTGCTAGTATTGCGCTGCCCATGTTCCCCCAGTGGGCTGGCCCTCTCGCAGTCGCCCAAGCTCGCAAACCTCAACCCATCACCAATGAAACGCAGGAACCGAAAGAGAACCCCAAGCCCACGAGAGCTCGCACAGTTACCATCGGAAACTCGCGATCGCGGCGTGCCCGAGATAATGGACGGACCTTTAGTGCACCAGATCCTAAAGGGTCAAGAGACTCTTCGCCCAAGCCTGCGCGCAGTCCTCGACCGCCTTCGGTGATTATTCCGCCGCAAAGGTCTAAGACACCAGCTGGGACGACTCGGCCATCCGCTCTTGAGCTGAGATCACTGGAAGCGAAGCTCAGCACGTCATCTCTTCCACTACCATCAGCTCAACCTACTACCAGACCGACGACCCCAAACTCAGCAGGCAATGCGCAGCGCCCGGTCGACAACGCAACCCGACGGCATTCACACCACGCAAAAGCAGTCCTTACTGTCAGCGACATGTCGCCAGTACAAAAGACGAGACTTTTGAGACAACATTATTTCAGGTCAGAAACACAATTCTTGACGGCCCTGGAAGGCATCTCGAACCGATTAGTACTGGTCCCCAAACCCGCTCGAATGAGCGCATTGCGAGCCGAATTGGCTTTAATATCACAGGACTTGCCTGCTGAGATTGACATTCCCGTCATTTGCCCTCCAACTCTAGTCAATGGATCGCCTGGAAAGAGCCGCCATCACCGTATCGTTCGTGTGAACCCTGCTGAAGCGACAGTGCTCAATAGTGCCGAGAAGGTCCCTTATCTGATCATGGTAGAGGTTTTGAGAGATGACTTCTCTTTCGACCCTGACCAACCCGAAAATGACCGACTCCTTAACAGCTTACTAGGAGGTAGCGCTCGCGCAAAACGTATATTCGATCTTTCTGACTCACCTCGCCTCTCCCCCACGGTAAAGGCGCCAGAGCCTCTTCTAGACAGTGTCTTTGAACCTGCTTCGGGCGATCTGGGAAGCTCGCCACTTTTGAAGGGTATAGATGAGTCGCCAGTGAGAGTCTCTTCGAGACCAGCGCAGAACCATACTGCTCAGCGTCTGCCAAGTGGAGCTACAACATCTTCTTCGACATTGGATTTGACAACGCCGCGGTCATCGGGTACAGGAACCTCGCGATCTAACAGCCCAGGACCCGTCTCACGAAGAATGACCATGCCCATTCAGCGAAGCGCACCAGCTGACCAGCCTGACTTTGGTGCCTTGGCTACGCACATGCGAACTGCTTCTCAGATGCTTGCACAGCTGGAAGCCACCAGCGGAAAGCGTCCAAAGCAGGAAGTAGCTGCTATCAGAGCCAAGATCATCGCCAGTATGCAGAGCCTTGAGGAGAAGAGCTTCGATGTTGACGAGCAAGGCCCAACCTTTGACACAATTATCGCCAAAGCCAGCACAACGCCGATCCCTGTACACAACCCTGACCTGGAGGAAGACGTGCAGATTGACCCGAACCTGAACGCTAGTGCAGGACGTGAGCGTATGGAGAACGATATCAAGACTGGTGGTGTCCAACGGCGCGGAGATCGTGATGACCCTAGTGCGGCCGTCTTTGGTGAAGCTTGGGAAGCTAAGAAGGAGCGAATTCGCAAATCATCGCCTTATGGTTGGATGAAGAATTGGGATCTCGTTAGTGTCATCGTCAAGACAGGAGCTGATCTTCGACAAGAGGCATTTGCTTGCCAGCTCATCGATGTGTGTCATAAGATTTGGGTTGATGCCGGCACTGATGTCTGGGTCAAACGTATGCGAATCCTAGTAACTGGGGAGTCGTCGGGTCTGATCGAAACCATTACGAGCGGCGTGTCCCTCCACTCGCTGAAGCGAAGTCTAACGCTGGCCTCCGTTGAGTCTGGCCAGAACCCTCGTAACCGCATTGCGACACTGAGAGACCATTTTCTCAAAGCTTTTGGCCAGCCTGATAGCAAAGAGTTCCAGGCGGGCGTTGATGCGTTCAAGAAGTCACTGGCGGCATACAGCATCATCTCTTACGTTCTCCAACTCAAGGACCGACACAACGGCAATGTCTTGGTGGATAGCGAGGGCCATATTATCCATATCGACTTTGGCTTTATGCTTTCCAATTCACCCGGCTCAGTTGGGTTTGAGGCGGCGCCGTTCAAGTTGACGCATGAATACGTCGATGTTTTGGGTGGACCACATTCTCCTGATTTTGAAGACTACAAGAGACTTTGCAAGCAAGCATTTCAAGGCAAGTTACACCAGAAATACGATGTTGAGAATTGTGCTAACACTGTGTTCAGCTTTGCGTCGCTCTGCAGACAACATTATTGACCTAGTAGCGATGATGGGACATGACTCCAGGATGCCCTGCTTTGCAGTTGGCATCGCTCAAGTGACAAATACCCTTCGACAGAGGTTCCAGCTTCACCTGAGCGCCGACGAAGCGGAGCATTTCGTCGATGATCTTGTTGCCAAATCGTTTGGCAGTTACTATACTCGACTGTAAGTCAAACCTCAATCTGAGTTTCAAATACCGCGTATTGACCTGTCTCAGCTATGACACATTCCAATATCGTACACAGGGCATCTACTAGACAAGTTCAACACAGAAAAGACTCGATAGGCAGGGGATATTGATTTCAATGCATAAGAGAAAAAAAATCAAGAGCTAGGAGTGACATTGGTATAATTCGGGGGCATATGAGATGGCGTTGCGGATGATAGACATGGCCGAATAGCCGAAACACTTACTGATGTGAGTTTTATATGACAACTGACGACTGCGCATGGTGAGGAGGATAGGAAGTAGTGTGGACTTTTTATTACGTGGTAGAATGGAGGGACGTAGAATAAGGGGATGAATATTTACTGGAAGACTTCTTGAGGCAGTGCCGACATATGCATCCATGAATTTGTCTATCATGTCCCAGTGGCAGCTATACTGGCGACTGCCTTGCTTGCCTTTGTGCAATATACATAAGGTCGATGCAATGTGTAACTCATGGATGGATAGACTTATCACCTACTGACCTCACTTCAACGCTGACTTTATATCATGATGACTTCAAGAGCAACTGTTCATTTCAAGACAGGATTCGATTCACGATACCTGAAAAACTGCCAAGCAAGACCCTGCTACCTCTAACCTACAAACCTATTTTCAAGTCTCTTGATCCATGGTCATCGCTCCTGGCTCCCTCCGTCGCCTAAGCTGGCATCCCGATGAAAACTCGTGTAAGTGTCTGATTTTAATGCAACAACCCTTTCCCTTCCCCCTTCTTTATTTTTTTTAGCTACTCGTACATGAAAGATTTGATTCCGCATAATGCATCAGCCGCCAACACCAGATAGTGAACAAATTAAAGGAGGGTGGATGTTGCTTTCATCTTGTAAAGCTTTGAGATTAAGGTGGAATGAGAAATGATCAAAGCATGCCCTTCATTGTCTTATCGACTTGGGGGTACGTTTCTTGGAAGACCGTTTAAGTTTCTAACCCCATCGGTCACCCTCCCTTTCTGCCTCGAGTCTTCGCATTCTCTCCTCTTCGTCGCCACCGTTGATAACTTCGCTTCGACGTGATGCAGCAGCAGACGTTAACGAGCCCGTCCGACGGCCTTTTCGCGACCCTGCATCGTCGCCGTCGTCGCCCCGGCTGCGTTTCCAGCCCGCCATACCTGCGATACGTTGCGCTTCTTTAAGCAAACGCTCGCGATCTCGGGCCTCGCGTTCGAGCGTATGGGGGTCCTTTCCCGAGTGCTCAGTGCGATTCGAAGAGCCGGTTTTCACTTTCGTATCGTGACTGCGAGGACCAGAGATAGGCTTCGAGTCTCCAGCATCAATTGACTCGCGTCTGCTGCTATATCTCGAACCTCGATCACGATCACGATCACGATCCCGTTCTCTGTCTCTGTCCCTGCCACTTTCCCGATCCTTGTCCTTTTCTCTGTCACGGTCACGGTCGCGATCGCGTCGGTCCCTATCCCGATGTCGATCTTTGCGATCCTTTCCTTTGCGATCCTTGTCACTACGATCTCTGTCCTTTTCTCGGCGGCGGTCGCGGTCGTTGTCTCTATCCCGGTGGGAGAGGCGGTGGCTGGACTTTTTGCGATCGTCATCTTTGTCTTTTTCTCGATCCCTCCGCTTGTCCGAGTCTCTATCCCGACGGCTGCGGTGGCTGGATCTTTTGGATTCGGCTGGCGATGCAGAACGGTTTCGGTCAGTATATTTTTCATCCTTATCCTTGTCCTTGGACCTTGAAGACTCTTCATCGTCGTGAAAGTGACGCCGGCTTCTATGCTTCTTGCGTCGCGAATCGTCGTCAAAGCCTTCGTCCTCAACAGACTCTGAGCCATGACGCCTACGTCGACGGGAGCTTCGATGTCCCCTGCTGCGACTACGACTTCTGCTGACGGTTCGAGATGCTGATCCTGTTTGGTCATGGTCTCGGTCTCGGTCGCGTTTGTCATGATCGCGAGGTCGCTCTTTGCTCTGCTCATGACGGGACTCACGATCCTTGTCCTTTTCACGAGCGTCAGTAGGAATTGGAGCTGGAGAACTACTCCTGGACCGAGATCGGCCTCGGTCTGCTGGGCTATCTCTCATTCCAACTGGTATAGAGGGAGGGACTTCACTTCCCACCTGGTAACCGCGTGCTCGAAGATGATGAAGACTTGTGTTAGGGAGCCCCTGTCTCATAGCTTTGGGCCCAGTAGGCGCATTCAAAGGAACATCAGCGGCTGCAACTGGACGAACAGCACCGGAAACATTACCCTGAGCAAGGTCTGAGTTTCCAGGTCCCGTATTACGTGTTGTAGAGGAAGCATCACCGGTACCGGCATCCGCATTGCCTATGGCCTCACTGGATCCATCAGCTTGTCCGGCATCAACAGGCCCTTCAGTGCTAACGCCCTGAATGGGCTGACCGCTTTCATCAAATTGCTGCTGGCCATCTCCCAGATCGACACCGTTCTGGCCATTCTGACCAGGCCCAACCTGCGGGAATTGGCCTTGTGTCTGATCGTGATAGTTTGGGTTGCCTCCGAACTGGTAACCTCCACGGCCATATCCTCCGTAGTACCCACGGCCACGGCCTCGACCACGTCCGAAAGTGTTGCGGCGATAGTCATTGAATTGACCATAATTACCTTGATTGTATCCTGTCTGGAATCCTGAGTTAAAGCCTCCAAAGTCACCAGTTCCCATGCCAGGACCATTTTGATTGTAATTATTCTGGTCGAAATTCCACGACTGTGAACCGTTCCAGTTATTATTGGAGCCTTGGCCAAATCCACCTCCAAAACCGCCCATGCCGTTCATTGCCATGCCTTGAAAGCCACCGTTCATGTACATGTTCTGCATCGTCATTGGGTCCATGCCCATGCCCGGCATACCTATAGACGTACATGTCAGTATTTATCGCCACGTGTGCGCTGACTGATTCATTTCATTGTAAACTTACCCATCATGGGAAAGCCACCAAAAGAGTTTGGCGCCATTCCGTTCTGCATAGCCATCATCATCTGCATCTGGTTGAAGTCACCAGAGTTAGAGAATGCGCCATTCGGAAAATTGCCATTCATTGAGTCAGAATCGGGCTTCTCTTGGTCTTGATCCTCGTCGTTTTCGACCTCCATTTGTTGTTCGTTTTCTTCGCCGACGCCGTTTAATCCCCCTTCACCATGTGTCGTAAGAGTTTGCTCAGGGTTGTGGACGGGCGCGTCCTCTAAGCTGCCGTCGGCAGGTGCGCCCTGGGCATCACCTGCCTCAACCTGCCGTGGACTCTCAGTGGCAGGAGTGTCGTCATGATAAGTAATATTCTCCTTTGAAAGAAAGATGTTAGTGGAAGGTCCTTGACGAGAATCAGAAATTTAAGTACCTGGACTACGTGTGGAGCAGGAGCGCCTTCATTAACTCTCTCGGTGCTATAGACCTGTACTGATGATGGTGCGTCGCCCCCTGAAATCTGTTCTATGGGTGTCTCAATGGCAGATGGTTCGGTTGTAGGGAGATTCTGTTTAGGCGCCTCAACTGGCGTCACTGGTTCTGAGACTTTGTCTTCCTTCGGTCGGCTTGCCTCGCGTTTCTTCTCCGCAGTGCGCAGGAAGACCCTGATTGTGGTCCTCAACGATTTATTGGGATTGCAGTCCTCGGCGGACAAGGGTGAGTGTTCGCAAACAGGACACGACGCGGGTAGATTGGATTGACCTTGACGCAGTGTTAGCACGAGGATGTAGTGGGCGAGCTTGTAGGGACCAATCGCGTACATGATTCGCATATTGCCTGTTCGCAACAAGGAAGACGGTAGGCGTTGACAGCGAGCTTACTACAGATCGCGCATCGCAACTTGATTGGAATATCGTCGGGCGCAAGGGACCTGCAGAAAGGACATTAGCTTGCGCGTTGGCGCGGTCTTTCATTCAGGCTGTGTAACATACCGAATCAGGTCCGCCTGAGTTTCCGTGATTGTTGATGCCATGGCGAAGTGTTGCTGCTCTCTGACGAAGCAGCCCCGAAACCAAGGACAGAGCCTAAGATAGCAGAAGAAGCGTCATGGGAAGGCTGTGTGTTGTAAGAAATGATGGGAGAAAGAAAAGAGGAGAGCAGAGGAGGAAGAGGTTTTGCTCAGGCAGATATGCAGCAAGGCCGATCTTTTTCCAATGGTTCTGGTGCAACAGAATCACAGTCACTGTGATCGATTGGCGCGACGTTAAGGAATTACTAAGTGAGCTAAGTAAAGGTAGGTACTTATGCAGTAATTCAACTCGGTCAAAGAACAGTGAAGAAAAGAAAATGATTAGTATAAAGAGAGAAGCCAGGCCTGTTTGCTTCTGACGCAAAGGCCAACAGCAACTGGCTGCTAAAGGGCTCTGATGAGGTTCAAAATCGTGTAAAAAAGAGTGGGTCACAGGCACACGCCAAGCCCAACAGATACTCCGTAGAGGCGGCAGAATCCGAGTATGATCACGTGACCAAATAAGAGTATACTTGGTAAGATACATACGAGCAAGACAGCAAGAAATGAACAAGCACCGAATACTCTTACATATCAAATGAGAAGGCTAGGGTTTGGTGGGATAAAGGGCAAAGGCAGAATCATAAATAATGTCTTGATTGCGGATTGGTTGAGCAACGTAATCGTCGCAACTCGTAATGAGGTGTGAGGTGAGAGCTGAAATAATCGATAACTAACAGAGCCCTCCAATACAAGAATGACTCTGAAACATAGAGACGTAATTAACTGAATTTGCAGGGGACTTAAATGAGTGATAACGATTAATGAGTCATTGTTTGGGTCAGGCTAGCGACTAATATTGTCAGGTAGAGCACATGAGAGGTACACAGGCACCTCAGTACCTTAGGTTACCAAAGAAACTCTTTCTCAAACCCTGTTGGAAGTGGTGTATGCTCAGTCCATCAGTTTTGTTATTACGAGAAAGAGATAGACAAGACCACTAATTGTCCGTACATGCCGCAACAAAACTCAGCTAGGTAGTAACAGGTAAAGAAAAGAAAATAACTGCAGAGTCAACTCCCATGTTCTCCTCGGCATCGATCCCAAGCAAACGGCACGCAGGAAAAGGGCAGCATAACGTGCAACAAAATCAATTGTCGTGTGCACCTCCAACTCATCCTCTCACCCTCATCGACCCATAAACCACTCGACTCCGTCTAGCAAGCACAGCTATCCTTAGCACCAACATCCTTGGGACCACCGAGATTTACTCTTTGCTCCTCGCCTGCCCGGCTGGCAGCATTCGATGCGCCAGCTCCTCTGGCACTCTTCAATGACGTCTCGGGTATGGCGTTTGCAATGGCTGTGAAAACCTCGGTAACGTTATGCCCGCTCTTGGCACTGGTCTCAAAGAATAGTAAACCCTCCTCTTCCGCGTATGCCTGAGCCTCTTCTGTTGGTACCTTGCGTGCGTCGCCAGAGTCGTCACCTTCCTCGCCATCTTCACCATCAGCAGCAGCGCCCGAGTCACCCGTAAGATCCAATTTGTTGCCAACCAGTGCGATAACGATACCGGGAGATGCTTGTCGCTGCAACTCTGCGACCCAGTGCTTGGCTTTGATCAGAGATGTGGGTTTGGTGAGATCATAAACGACGAGAGCGGCCTGAGCATTTCGGTAGTACATTGGAGCCAGAGAGGCGAAACGCTCCTGGCCAGCGGTATCCCAAATCTCAAACTTGATTGTCCTTGTGGGAAGATTACATTTTTGGGTCAAGAAGGCGGCTGTTGACGAAACTGTCAGCGATGTAATGGAAGGACTGGGAGGTCCAAGATACATACCACCAATAGTGGGCTCCTTGTTTTCTTGGAAGTCGTTGTTAACGAAGCGCAAAACGAGAGACGACTATTAGCTCAATTAGTATGCTAGGAGATGATTTCGCAGCATGTGATTGTTCAAGCGCACCTTTCCGACGGCGGCTTCACCGAGAAGCACCAGCTTGACGCTGCTGCTGGGCTTCGGGGCGTTGGCAGAGTCGGCCATGATTGCGGGATCGCTCGGAGATGAGGTCTAGTTGGATGAAGTAGTTTCTTTATGGTTGAGGCAAGTCGGAAGATCGATATCGTCGTAAAAAAGCGGACACGTAGCGTAGACGGAGGGTTATTAAAGACGAAACGATTATCGGGAGGCTAATGGTTTTGATGAAAGTTGCCTGGGGCAGAGGAGGTAAAGACGCGACGTCAGTAAGTACTGAGGTAGGGTTACCGCAAGGTTGGTTTAGTAGGTAGTGGAGGTCAGTCGAGTCGGTATTGTAGAAGCACCTGCATGGAGTGTACCTAAGGAGGTAGCAGCCGTAAGGTAGCGGCGAAGGGCCCAGTTCCAGGCGCTTTTCTAGAGGCTTTTAGTGGCCGGGGTTGGTCAGTTCCGTTCCCTGATGACGACGAAGCCACATGCAGCCGCTGCCAGCGCTCAAGGCAGCTAAAAAAAAAAAAGTAGCCTTTGATTGGTTGACGTCAATGTATCTCTCGGTTCAATATTTCACCATATTCCGACTCCCCGCCAAATTTTCAAAGCGGCAGAAAAAAAAAGTTGATACAAGGGCATGTATGGAAGCTCTAATTGGGTCTTGTTGATAAAGATAGTGTCACTTGTTGCAGTCATTTTCTTACACTCATTCTCTCAACGCAGGATCAATTGCTTCTTTAGTCAATCCCTTGCTTGCTTTCAAAAACTATCTCCATCATGGGGAAGTCCACCGAGGATCCCAAAAATACCAAACGCACCCTCCTCGATGATAGCGACTCCGAATCAGAAGATGGAGGCGCTGCTATCGCTACGACCGGCTTCAAGGTGAACGAGGACTTTGCCCGTCGTTTCGAGCACAACAAGAAACGAGAAGAGAGACAAAGACTAGAGGAGAAGTTCAAGAATACAGGAAAGCAGCCAGACAACGACGACGATGACGAGTCATCCTCGTCTGACGAGGAGGAAGATGAAGATGGCTTTCTTGCTACTGAAGATCTCGACGCCCAGATCTCTGCCACTCTCCAAGCCATTCGAAACAAGGATCCCAAGGTCTACGACAAGGAAGTGACATTCTACAAGCCCGATGATCCCGCCGCCACAGCAACCGAGAAGGAGAAGAAGGAAAAGCCAGTCTACTTGAAGGATTACCACCGAGAAAAGTACATGCGAGGTGACACTGGTGCCGAGGATGCCGACGAGGATGTACCCATGACCTACAACCAGGAACAAGATGTTCTCAAGAATTCAATCGTGGCTGAGATGCATGCTGCCGCCAATGAAGACTCCGATGACGAGGACGATGGTTTCATGAAGCGAAAGGAGACAGAAAAGGCGGACTCAAATGGTGTACACCCCTCGCGCAAAGCAGCCATGGCCATCACCGAGGTTGATGTTGCCAACGCCGATAAGAACCCTGAGACTTTTCTATCAAATTTCATGAGCGCGCGTGCCTGGGTCCCTCCAGATGGTTCGAACTGGAAAGCGTTCGAGTCGGATGAAGGAGAGGATGATGATGACCGCGCCGACCAGTTCGAACAGGCTTACAACTTGCGATTCGAGGATCCAGAGCGGAGCAACGAATTCCTTCGATCATATGCTCGTGATGTTGCTGCAGCCAAGTCAGTCAGGCGCGAGGAGAAGACTGGTCGCAAGCGTCAACGTGAACTTGAACGTGAGCGCAAGGAGGCCGAGAAGAAGGAGAGGCGTGAGGAGAAGGCTCGTCTAAAGAAGCTCAAGCTTGACGAAGCCCAGGAAAAGCTGCGCAAGATCAAGCGCACAGCTGGCAATGCGGGCAAGGATCTTACCGATGAGGACTGGATCAAATTCCTCGACGACGCATGGGAGGATGACAAGTGGGAAGAGGAGATGAGGAAGCGATTTGGTGACGATTACTATGCTCAACAAGACGATGCTGTAGCATCCGAGGACGAGGAACAAGAAGGCGGAAAGAAGAAGTCCAAGCATCCCAAGAAGCCAAAATGGGATGATGATATCGATATCAAGGATATCATTCCAGATTTCGAGGACGATCAAAAGAAGCCGAACATTAGCCTAAGTGATGTCGAAGACGACGCTCAGGAGGGTGAGGAAGAGGAAGACGAGGACGAGGATGGCCGGGCCTCTAAGAAGCGCAAGACAGACCACAAGAAGGCCCGCAAGGAGTCCCAGAAGCAAGCTCGTCAGGAGCGCGCCAAGCTTGAGGCTCTTGTAGACTCCAAACTTGAGCTTACCGACCATGCCATCTTCAAGCAATCATCTCATGCTCCTTTCCGCTACCGCGAGACCTCCCCTCAATCTTTTGGAATGACCGCGCGCGATATTCTCCTCGCTCCCTCCGACGCTGCCCTCAACGACTATGCTGGACTCAAGAAACTTGCTACCTTCCGCGACCAGGAGAAGAAGCGCAAAGACAAGAAGCGTCTTGGTAAGAAGGCTCGTCTACGCCAGTGGCGTCGTGAGATCTTTGGAAAGGAGTATGAGCGCGACGGTCCTACGTATGGCTTCGAGCGCTTAATCTCTGCCGATGAAGACGCTGGTGGCGCCGTGATTGAGCCCGCGAGTGATAAGAAGAGGAAGCACAAGAAAGAAGATGGCGAGGAGGATAACGTCGTAGGCGATGTTGGTGAGAGGAAGAAGAAGCGAAAGAGGTCCAAGAGCAAGAAGAATGCTACTACCACTACAGCGGAGGAATAGAAGGGTGTTGGGGGGATCGATTAAGATACCACTGTGATAGCATAATAAGAACCAGGCGTTCCATCTTGTATTTCTATAGGCCGCCTTTTCAAGTAGAAGAGTTGGGCCTATCCCATCACAAAAGCAAGATGCATTCATTTCAACAACAGTTTTAGAAACTTTGATTTCTTAGCGAATTATCTCATCTCTTGGCAAACGAATGTCAACTCATCTCTGAATGAGCATGACGGGTATGATGGTATCTCAAGTACTTAAAACACAATTTTCCTTCCCCCTCCCCCCCAACGGTTAGATGACATGTCCGACAATCAAACTTCAATATGCCTCTTCGCCAATACCCAACCAAATCCAGCCTTATCTCTGGTACAGATTCCAATGTGGAAAGTTATGACGAACAAAAAAGAAAAAAGTAAGAAAAGTATAAGACATCACCCAAGGCTCGTGGCCTTCTTCAGGTTCAAGTCCTGGCTGACAATGTCTTCTGGCCACACTGCCTACGTCAATATCGGGGCCCAGTGAACTTGTGTGGCCGCGAAGACCTCCGGGAATATGGTGTTACCCAGGCTAACCACTCCGACAGTCCCTCCTAAGGACCCTGTTGCTGTAGCCCACCCAATGCATTCGGCGTTGCCAAACCGCTTCCCCCTCCCCCAAATACTCCCGTAAATGGGTCAATTCCGCCCATGTTGAAGCCGGGATCTTGGCCCATCTCTGGAGGCTCCATGTTGAATGGCATGAACCATGCGGACGATGCTTCCGGTCCGCTAAGCCCTGCTCCATCAGCCATACCAGCTGCTTGCCCATTCATGCCCGCCTTAGCAGTAGACCGCCGACCATGTAAGCCTCCATCGGGGTGGGCTCCCGAAGCAACAGCGTCCCAGTCAAGGCCGTTCATTATATCCTGACCACCACCCAACCCCGTGCTGGCGTCCAAGGAATATCCCCCAAAGACAAGCTGGCGATCAAGCGGGTCAATATTTCCATTTGCGCCCTGTCCAAAGTTCATGGCTAGCAACTCAGGAGGGAAGAAGGTGGGGGTGTGGGCATGATGGGAGAACGCCGTCATGTTGGCCGGACTCATAGGTGACATAGCTGTGCTAAAAGCTGGATTTTGCGCGTTTGATACTGCGAGAGGATTGTAACTGTTGGACGGCAGTCCCAACCCACCCGAGAACCTACGTTCCTGAGTCCCAGAGACCGAGTCTGCTTCTGTCCCTTGTATGGAGTCGAGATGCTGACCTGACTGTGTCGGCAGACCAGCTTGTTTCTTGGCGCTCTGCTTCCTCTTAGGTCCCACAGCGCGAATGGTATCCTTATGTTCGACACTCTGGGGTGTTGGAAGCGTGGAGAAGTATTCTTCCACCGATTGCAGCTCGGGCTTCGCTTCGAGAACGCCATCTGCTCCCGAATCCTTCCGTTTGTGGGTGGCAGGGTCCATGAATTCGGCATCAGAGAGGCCATGCGGGTATCGGTTGAACCAGTCTCCGTATTGAAGGAAAGACGATTGCGCAGCACGATCTTGCAGATTTGCACCGGCTCTCATGGCGTCTAGGGCATTTCGATACTGAGTGCGCACATTCTCCACCATCCAGTGAAACATGCCCCAATACTTCTTCATCTTGTGAAGATACTTGACATTGGTGGTCAGATTGGCTTCGGCTGTTGGCTTCATGTTGGGATTTCGAGATATGACACCCAGTATGTGGACTGTTGTGGAGGAAAAGGCGCAGTATCCAGCAAAGGGTGCCGAAACAAAGCATCGCGATTGTTCGGCTTCGCGAAGGAGCTCAGATATCTGGTTCGCAGCGCTGAAAGTCCTCTTACTCGCTTCAGAGAAAAAGTCGTCATGAACACCTTGCTGCTTTCGCGCTGACATCGCTGCTCGACTCACAAAAAGGATGTTATGCTGCAGGCAGATATGCATGAAAAGAAATTGACTTGCCGTGTTCTCTGTCTTGTGCACGTCAAGGTTCTCAGCGGAGTACTTGAGTGACGAAGGTAAACTGGCTTCAAGATTCACAACATCGTTGAGATGCTTCACATATTGAGATTCGTCCTCCCACATGGGGTTTGGGTCCAGATCCTTTCCCCCTTGGCTAAGGTAGGTAATGATCCGTCCCCAAAGGGCGATGGCTCGGATCAGAAATGCTGCAACTCCCATGTTCTCTCGTGCATCAGCAAGTTGCCCATCATTAGGTGATGCTGGGTGAGGAACTTGACCATCAAGCATCTCGGTTGGAGCAGGCATATCGAACTGGAAGTACTTCTCCTTCACTGGCAGAGGAATCTGGATCGTATCCTCTCTGATGAACATGGGCCGATCTGTCCCTGAAGAGTTGAAACGGTCCATGAGAAAGCACGCCCACATTATACGTCGTCGAATTTCTCGGTCGATGAAGCTAAGCTGTTTTTTAGGACCAGTGCGACCAGAGGGGTCATACTCGAGGTCTTTATGCAGCTGAAGGGCGAAGGCCATGCGAATTGCTTGACCGCCCAAGGCCCAGCTACGGCCACCCTGGCATGTTCCAAATTCGTGAAGGCCCAAAATGAGGAGACAGGTCAAAATTGTAAGATTTGGCCATTCGTATCGCCTGGTACAGATATCTCGAGCGTGTGACGCCCATTCTTCGCCGCGTAGGAACTCAGGTCCCGAAGAATTCACTAATGGGCTTGAAGTGAAACGAGCAGCTACAGCGCACACTGTGAGGACAAGCACTGGGGGCAGCGTACCATTTCTGTGGACCATTAGCAAGACACACATGTTTTGATCTTGAGAGAACTCACTTCAGCTTTCGCATATAGCTGGGTTTGTGGAGAAGATGATAAGATTGGCCATAGATGTTGTCGAAAAACACCTCTGCCAGATGCTCCTGGATTTCTTTGGAGGGTAGTGCCTCAGTACCTTCGTGCTGAAGCTTATTCTCTTCGGCTTCCTGTACTTGTAGGCTACTGGGCCTATCATCGCCATCGATCTTGGGCTTCGAGGGCGCCTTGGCCCACGCTTCTAGATCAGGTCCAAAGGCTTCCTCGGCGCCACGCTTTTTGGTTGGCTTATTTGAAGGTACGGTTCCTGGTATCGCTGGTTTAACAACGGCCCGAGTCACGGACGAAGCTACTTCCTGATCGGACTTGGGAATGACCTTGATAATGCGTTCTTCCATACGCTTCAATCGCTTATCGAGCATGGCCATGTAGTCTGTCCGTGGCGCCGCCTTCCGAGTGGTGACCTTATACACACATGGTATACGAGAGCGTAAACAGTGCTTGCAGGCGGGTTTCTCGCCCGAGCAGCGGATTTTCTTTCGGCGGCATGCAATGCACGCAAGCGGAAGGCGTTTTCTTTCCTTGCCGGCTTTTGTCTTCAGCTCACTCCACGCCGGTGTGGCATCGGCTTTATCCTCCTTGGGTTTACCGCCCAAATCCGTGCCATCTGCACGACTACGGGAAGCCAATCCAAACTCATCAGTAGTCGAGTCTTCGAGGGCGTTGGATGCGGGAGACGTCCTATCTGGAGGAACATCGGAGCCATCCATGCTCTGGCTCCGGTTGCCTCCAGGGAGGGTGCCAAATGGCAAACCGTTGTGTGCGAGTCCAGACATGGCCTGGTGCTGAGAAAATGCAGTGGGCGATTGTGAGGCGTGGGCGTGATCGGCCAGAGAAACGAGAGAAGGTTGGTCAGGAAGACCTTGGTAAGCAAACGCGAAATCGTCAAAATGTGAGTGATCCATTAAGGCGCCGTGGGAGGGAGATGGCACAGCGTGCAATTCAGCAACGTCGCGATAGAGTTGAGGACCGGAACCGAAGGACTGCTGGGCATGTTGAGAATTCGAAACGGCACGACCGGACATGGCTCTGCCAGAAACAGAGTTGCGACGCGGGCCTTCCGAGGCCAAGAATCCAGTACTGTAAAACAAAATCTACCGGACCCGGTGTGGTTGCAGTGATGAAGGGAAACAACAGAATTGACCAGGGGATTCAAGCTTGCGAGTGCAGCCCAGCTGTGCGAAACGAAATCTTTATAACGGTTGGCGGCGGCAGCTGTTGTGCAGGTTAAAACGCTGCAGCGCAAGAGCGTTGAGATTTGAGGTAACCCGAAGTCGTCCGGGGAGTTTATGGAGAACCAACGGGTACGTGTGTAGTCAGTGGCTCCCCGCACTGGAAGCTGGGGATTGGTCTGCGCCCCGGCTGGGGCGAAGGAACTGGCGGAAGTGAATTGAGAACCGTTACGAAGGTTGATTCAACAGTGGTGCAATGGGTATCGGATCAAGCCGCGCGAGTCGACGTTCCGTGAGGAAGGAAATCCGTCTTTTCGGAAAGCTGCGAACTGAGCTCTCGGTGGTGTTTGAGAGAGGTGCAAGAAGGAAGATCGGAGACGAGTTAACCGGGCCCTTAGTCTTTGGGTGGAAGAGATTGAGTCGTGGAAGCTGGGGGTTTAAGGCCCAGAATCACAGAAGGGTGGGGACCTTAAGTGGTAGAAAATCAAATAGCAGCGATCACGATAGGTTAGAGAGGTTGTCGTGCACGGTCCTGGTGTGCGACTGTGGGGTAGAGAAACAGCAGTGTCTGTCTGGCTCTTGGGACTTGGGACTTTGGAGGATTTGGTTCAGGGTTGGGCCGCTTTTGGACTCATCTCTCCTCTTGTCTCCCTTCCATGGCGATGCTAGCCATGTAATCCATGTTCACAACCATGCCCTGCCCTGCGAGAAAGACAAGGAATCGGTGGAGACGTCGGCCGTCGACAACGCGCGTGGTGGAGGCGGGTGGTGGGTGTGGAAGTCCCCTAAACGTTTAGTACAGTCGTAGCAGCTGTAGGGGGTGACGTGATGTGATTGATTGATGGTCTGTGTAGTCTTGTTGTGTTTGAGTTCATGTCATGTGTAAACCGTTCGTGCCTACAAACGGGACAGGAGATTGTTGTCGTCACTCATGTTGGACAGGCAGGTTGACTGACAGACTGGCAGTGTCTATGACTTTACCTAGGTATGTTGATGGTGATGCTGTATAGGTAGAAACAAATTGGTTGGATCGGAGAAACGTGGATATAGATAAACGAATGCCCATCTCCTTCCTTCCTCGCTTTCATCACATCCAAACTACGAACAACTATTACCAGGAAGGACCAACAGATATTGCCCAAGAAGGAATCTCCGGCCAGGATCTTTTCTACCTACTCCTGACATCGCATATCCCAAAACAGATTATACATGCTCTACGTACCGACTTTACGAGACCGGTACTACCTAGGTTAGTAGGCAATGGTTCCTGAATATGGGTTTGAAGCTGCCCTGAGTTGTTGACTGCAACTTACTACATACATACAGATCTACCTACAGAGAGTCTCTACCTCATTATGGTGCTCGTATGAAAACCCTTCTTCCTCGAATGTTACTGGGGGAAAAACTCAGCATCTCCTGGTCAGATCAAGAGGCATTTCTCCTGCTATTAATTTTAGTTTGATACGAACACGTACTCTGTACGTACGAAGTTATTGCGGCTTGTTCGGCTCAATGTGAGGCCCAGTCGCTTGTATTAACTCTACAAGGCATCGCGATCTTCCTCATGTTGTCGTCTTTGGTTTGGCTTGGGTTGGGTTGTCACTGTCAAGTCAAGGTTCACTGAGACAAGGCGCGGCAGGATATCAGAGGGCTAGCCAGGTGAACTAAGACGGGCCAGGGGACCCTTGAAAATGTCTTGGCCTGGTTTGTCTGGTCTGGTTGTCTAGGACCCCAGGCTATCAAGGCGATGCAAGCATAAAAGCGGCAAAAAGCAGGGCGTGAGTTCAACCAACAAGAGACCGTCTCAGCTCGATCTTGGTCTGCAGGTGCACTAAAACCCTCTGATGGCATGAACTAGTCGAGAAATGCCGGAGCCGGCCAGGGTCTAAACCGCTCGACTACCGACCCGCGTTGTGGGCATCACGTCTCGTATTGTAGCATTCTGTTCCCCTGCATTAAGACGTGGTGTTATTCCTCAACGGTTATTTCCCTCTTGATGGTTCTTCCCTGCAGAAGCGACGATGCATGGCGCCAAGAGAGCGCCGACTACGGAGTCGGTATGGAACAGGCGGCTCAGATGATCTGCGGCTTAGATGCCTTTGGAATCACCAATTGAGCAGACCACGGGATATCTTGCATGCACTCCAGCCCCGGCCAGGGTCGACGTCCTTCGAAACCACTATCCCGGACCCTTGTTCGACGTCGACGGCATCTTCCGAGAAGCTTGGTGCTAGGCAAGTTAGACTTCACGGTCAAATAACTAGGTGTCATAATGCTACGTGGACCTCATGTACTCAATAGGGGAACAATTATTGTTCTGGCATTACGGTATGATGATTTACAGCAAATCGAAACATGCAGACGTGTTCATCATACATGGCTCAACAAGCGAGGCGCCTGTCTTTACCACAGGTAGTCAAACTACTCGCCCAGCCGCCGGCATATTGGAACAGAATATCACATCTACGCGAGTCCTACCCATCACGCGTACTTGGTAAGGCTTAGACTTGGGGGCCAGGAGAGGGAAAAAAGGTAAATTGGAGGCATGAGACAGAAAACGGCTGTCCTCTCCTGCTGCACAGACATTTCAGTACATGGATCCCTTGCCTACCCAAAAGTTCCTCGTCTCCTCCAAGATCATCTCCCTAGGGCTGTAGGTAGTGTAGCAACTGACTCTCGCTCAAACCGCTGGGTCGGTCATCACGATGTGGTTGAGAGGTATGATCGCCATACAATCAGTCGAGCATGGATATCGTGACAAGCGAAGGCAACTGATGATCCGGTCTAGAACCTCAACATGATGACCTCTCATTTTACGGGTACATACGGGGTACATACATACATACTTTGCTGTCAACAACCCCCTGGACGTCAATGACATATGCAGAGAGAGTTACATACCATGGGATCCTCACCATCTTTTCTGGTGCACGCACATTCATTCATTCATTGCTCGCTCGCTCGCTCTGACACACGCTCGCTCGCACGCACGCACGCAGCCAGCACTACATACACGACAACACAGCGAGCGAGCATCATCCTCGTCGGGCCGGTGCCTTTGCTGCCGGCTCCATAAATGATTCTCTCTTTCTACTCTGAACGGGCGTAATAGCAACGCGGTCCGCCCGTCGCAGACGCTACTGACCAAGGCAAGGTAACATAACCTGCATGTGCCATAGCATCTGTGTGTTTGCGCCGCACTGCATCATCCTGGTGATCAGCAGGAGATTCTCTTGTGTGTTTTGTGTGCCGGAGAAGGGACAGTGACATCCAGGCTATGCAATCTAGCTGTTACTTTGTTTTGGTTTTTTGCTTTCTGCGATACGGCATGGTACGGACTGTTGAGTTAGTAGTATGTGGGATAAGTGGGATAATAAGTACGCGTGGGGTTGGGCTTATAGATGCGACGAATGGATATTAAACCAACGAAATTAGGTCATTATCTTAAATACGCAGAGTCCTTGTGCACAAACTCGCCTAAGCCCTACAAGGAGTTGACTTAAATTAACACACTTTATGATGCCGAAAAGGGATCAGATAGCATATGCTTATGCCTATGCCTATGCCTAGGTATGGGTGTCTATTAATACGTGGAAGTCTGTTGGGCTGCGCGCTGAGCTTCATTGGAATAGATTAGTCTACCCTAGGCTGTCTAGGTTGTCGCGGAACAGCCTCAAAAAGATAGCTTAGTCAGTCTACTGAGTTATTTCACTACCTATTCTCAGATTAGACGTAAACACCTGCCAATTCCAGCATAATTCACAGGACTAACTCACCTCACTCTCTCGAGTCTCAGGTCAGTCTCCTCTGCATCTCCTTCTGGAAGGTATCTCAGCATATCTTGACTGGCACTTCAGGATCCAACCATCTTCCTCAGCCGCTTACACCGTGCAACCTGCAATATGTCTGAGCCTCGGTCCGTTTCGGCCATGGCCCGATCTTGGTCGCAGAAGTGAAACCGTTGTTAATGTTCCACTGCATAAAAACGTAGATGATATCTCCCGGCTGTGGCTATGCTGTCACATCAACAACATGAATCTTCCACACAAACAGAAGGCCATGTGCACCTCGAACTATAAACAGTGGGATCGTGAGAGAATGAGCAAGTTAATAGTTATCTAACTTTCAATCTTGGGTGGTATCCAGAGATGTAGCTCATCTTCCCCTGGCCTTTCACTCAACATAGCCTTGGGAATGTTCCAACAGCCGGGCCAATTATGGATCATAAACTCAAATTTGTTCATCAAAAAGCACTATCCCTTCATTAATCTAAAAACCAAACCAGGATCCCACTTATCCAAACTCCCGGAAATGCTAGGCTAGGTATCCTGCTACGCCATGCTATGCTACGCCATCTAACCTCTATTCAGTATCAGCAAGAGACGCGATGCTTCGTAACACTGAAAAAGGAATAAACAACCAAAACACTTTGCCCCCTATTCAATCAATTTTCCCCTCTGCTCAGTGCTTGATGTACACCGGGATGCCATACAGTACCACTGCCGCGGCGTTGAGGTACCGGAACTTGCACGCCTCTCTGGACCGCCCAACCGCCTCGGCCAGTGACACGTTGTTCATTACTTGACCGTCTTCCTCTGACTCACTCTTGTCCTCGCTCGAGGCCCGACTCTTGCCCTTGACTCGCTTATTCTCCTTGAACGTGCCCTTGGGGAACAGTCCCCATTCCTCAAACGATCGGCCCGCGAACCGATCAATGTCCCTATCCGTCACGTCCCATAGCGTACCCACCACAGCTGGACATCCAGCCATCATGTAGTTCCACACAGGGCCGTAGGATTCGAACTCTCCGGCTTCTGTTAGCGACGCGGAGCTGCAGCCCATCAGGAAAGTGGCTGGCCTGCATTTATCTAGACGGCGAATTGTGCGTGCTCGAATATACTGCGCGCCGCTTCCGTGTCCAAAGTAGAGGAGAATCTCGGAGTTTGACAAAGCTTCTTCAAATTCAGCTTCTTTAGGAGCACGGTTAACAATGCCTGTCCAGCTGCCGAGGCCCTCCATAATCGGCTCGAAGGTAGACTGTGTGTTGACCAGGTCTTTCGAGGGGTTCAAGATGTAGGTACCTTGCTCGGCAGACACATAGTGGCCCTCTGGTGCGTCTTCAGAATTATCATCGCTCGCCGATGGTTGTGATTCCGTAATAAGTTGCCTCAAGCAAGCCAATGAAGGTACACGCGAAATTGCAAGTCCTTCCATACAGGGCATCGACTCCCAGGGGAAAGCATGGAGGGCCTTGTCAAGAACTAAAACAGTATGAGCCCCTTCTGCTCGGTCAGATCCCGTCTTAGCCGCGTCGTAGTAGCCGCGCAGGGCGTCATAAGTCTCGACCACCATAGCGTCAAAGTCAATTTCGTCATAAGCGTTGCGTTCTCCGTGGAATTGGAGAATGTCAACAACAAAATAGAGCAGGTCGTTAAGAGCCTCGTCATAATCACTGTCTGGATCACTGGGATTGCCCAGGCCGATGAAAAGGTCAAGGACTCGCGGGTCAAGGGCCACCTTGGGTGTCTTTGCCGACTTCTTGCTCCGTCCTTGTTTTCGAGAAGGCAGATGACTGTCGAGTATCTGTTGGAAGTTCTTCTGGAAACGTGCAAGGAGGTCCGATCGGCGTTCGTGCTGAGAAAAGATACCCTTGAAACCACCTAACCAAGTTGTCTCGATAGTATTTAGAAGATCCTTAAGACGATCATCCAAAGCCTCTCGCTCAGCCCACCAAGCGGCTTTCGCACCCTTGACGCTGAAGTCTCGACTGGCAGAGTGGCTCGTCTCGTTAGCGAGCCGAATAATCTCCATCATCTCATCCTTTCCGTTCTCGAAGTTGAAGATATCCGAGTCAGCATCTCGAGAATTGGCACGTTCAAGAGGCAGTCGGAGAATAAATGGACTGTGACCAGCCCGGAATTTAGTGATACACAAATCATGGTGGTTGTCGCTGAGGGAGACGGAAACTACACTCCAGTTGTGAGGTACCATGTCGATATAATTATTTTGAAACTGGGCCATGTCTGCTGTGAGTCCAAGGCTAGAACGCCTTGAGTTATGGGCAGAGTCAATATCGGCTGGCTTAGCGGTCTCTTTGGTTTGGAGAGTGCTTTGCTCGCGCTTCCAAGTGACGTTACGAGCCAAGTCTACAGAGAAAGTTGCAAACCCCGAGCCAGCAAGGACCGTAGACTGTGTTGTAGACGTAGCCGACAAAAGAATGACTGTGTTCTGTAGCAAAGCCGAAATGCGATGAACCATGGTGCTATTAGCAGTTGACAGGGTTGAAGCATGAGCTTCGAGAAGTAGTTCTTGTGCTTGTTTCAATGCTTCAGCGAATGCGGGAACAGTGGTTTCCTTGGAGTTCTTTCGCTCTGCGGCTCCTGCGCGTCCTTTACGTGGAGGGGTCTGGCCCTGCGAAGCCTTCGTCTTGTCAGAAGCAGCAATAGCAGGGAACGAAATGGTCGAGTCTTGGATGACGGAGAATACAGGGTCGTGAATCATCTGCTCTGTGCTATGACCGATAAGAGAGATTGCAGTCACGACTTGTTCCTGTGACAGAGTCCCGAAGAGCTTTGGCAGTTCTCTGGCATCCTCCAAAGTTGATAGAGCAGAAGCCCAATCCTTCTGACTGATGAAACCTAAAGCCCGTGATAGGATGACCGATGCCATAAGAGAAGCCTGGTATGCGTCTTTTGGTAGCTTTAGCACCTCTGCAGCAGATGGCTGAACCTTGACAACGACTTCCCGCTTTCGGGTTCGTGGAGCAGGATTTGCAGCAGTCGTAGCCCTTGTCGTCCTTGTGGCAGTCCGAGTGGTGCGTGTAGCAGCTGTTGCTCGTGCTGTGGCAGCAACCGGAGCCGTTTTATTCACCTCATTCTGGATGCTTAGCACCTTTCCATGATCGCCAAGGCGTTGCGCAGTCTCCTCGGCAAGCTGAAGTAGTTCACGGGCTTTGTCTTCGTCGCCGCTATCGCGAAATAAGCCGCCAAGTTGGCAAGCAACCTGTACCCGAGAAGCTGAGATGTCTTTCGGTAACTCGTTGAACGCCTCATTGCCGAAATCGAGTGCCTTGGTTAGCTTTCCAGCTCGGTGGTAGACGGAACCTGTCCAAGCGAGTACCTGTGCGCGATAGAGTGATGAGCCTGTGCTTTCAGCAACCTTTTGGGCCGACTCTGCGTAGTAAATGGTCTCCTGGTACATGCCAAGATGGGCATAGACAGAAGAAACATGGAGGAGACCTCGCAAAAGGGGGAAAGCAAGTGCCCAGAATCGGGGACCGATCACCTGGCCAAGCTTGGCATCAGCCTTGACACTATCAAGACTAGCTGTTGAGACGTTCATAACGCCAGGACTGGCTGCTCGGGATGCTGTCGCCTCGATCTTGGACCAATCGTGTGAAAGGATTCGAACGCTTGATTTAACGCAGGTAAGCGCGTCTTGTATCCGACCACGCTTTAGCGCGAGAACCGAGTCTAGGAACGAGCTGAGGGCTAGAGATATATTGACTTGTGATTTTGACAATGCCCACGATGAAGCAGATCCATTGTAAATGGCTTTTGCAGCCGCCAATGAGGAATCGCTAAAAATGAGTTAGAATGGTTCCATTTTCTGGGTGTTATGCACTCACGCTTCATCGATATCACCGATGCCAGAGTAATACTCGGCTTGTGTCAAATGAAACCCAGCAATAAGGCCACGAGAGGCACCGTCGGCTTGGATCAAAAGCTTCTTTATCTCATCAAGTGTTTGTTTTGCCTCAGAGAAGTGACCGATATTGAGATGTTGTGATGCAAGAAGTGTATGATTAAGGATGATGCTGTTATAGGTCGGTTCAGCCAGAAGCTTTGACAGAGGCGTTGATAGCTCAAGGATCTCAAGCTGCAGGCTGTTCTCACCCCGAAGGTTGGCGAAGTGGCTGGCAGATTGGAGATGTGTCAGAAGACCATCAGGATTGTCGATTCGCTCACAGACATCGTGTTTGGATTTGCACGATTCAGTCATCGATTTCCAAGAGACAACGGCTTCTCTCAGGGCAGACACTGGGAGAGGAGCGCTAGTGACAGCTAATGCAGACATTGACTTGTGTAATGCCCTGAGATGTGGAACATAGCGAAGCAGAGAACCGTCATCGCCATAATCTTTGCGGTCTAGTTGTTGGATTGTTTCTCCAGCTAAGTTGGAAATTTGCTCCATTTCGTTCTCTTCACCAATGGTCTGGAAGAGCAGCTGAAGCAGGACTCGAAGGCGCCGGATTGGGAAGCGGTCGGATGTGTAGATTCGCAGAAGAGCCTGGACTGATGGATCGTGCAGTTTGAGTCGCTCCGCCCTGCCTGCTGTGTCTCCCACGATTTGCATCAAGTGCTCGAATACTGCGGCTCGCTCGCCCTCCGGCAGAAAGAATGCCCAGTCGTTCCATGAGTGGTCAAGCTTAGCAATCGAACGTAGTGTTCGGGACAATATCTCTGCCTTGTCATCAGCACTCCAAGCAATGCTCGGAGGTTGAGAATCTAGCGCTGTAGTAACCTTGACCAAGGCGCCCTCCTCAATCATATTGGTACAGATTGACCGCAGAGTTCTGATTGCATCCTCACTTCGGTTTGCAGCCTTGCAGAGATCGGCAAATAACTCCAGTTTGGTTGACATATGAGCCTTCTCCTGTTGGGCCATGGGCAGGTCCTGAATAATCTCAATGGATCGACTCAAACACTGAAGAATCTCCTTATTGACTTGTTTGGACTTGCCGAGGTCCTTGCGTATTTGATTATACCTAGCAAAATACAGACTGGATATTTTCGCAAAATAGCCACCGAGCTGCTCTGTTCGTGCCCTTGAAACCATGGGATCGAGAACAGCATCAATGAGTTTGTTGCAGTCGCAGAGAACCTCATCCATATGCTTCCAAGTTATAGAGTCAGCCTGGATATCGCCGTTGATGACCACTAACGCGCCATCGACAATCTGATTGATCGACTGCATCAAAATCTCTCGTCGTTGGTCAAACTGGAGGATAGATTTGGCCGAAGCGTCTCTGCTGGGGGAAGCGCCTAGCCAACGGCGACCGAACCGTGGAAACTTGGTAATGAATGTCTTCAGATGCTCCCGGATTAAATTTAATGTGTTATCTTTAACTTCCGGACCATTTGAGTTGTTAACAAGGAACCCAACGGCTGACCGTCGAGCGAGTGAAAGACTCTCTAACAGCTCATTAAGGTCGGTGATGTTTCCACTCAAACTCCCTTCGAGGCTCTCTGTAACCTCTTGAACCAGCTTTCGCGTCTCGGTATCATGCTTGGATTGCTTCAAGAGCGCAGCAAGGAGGCGGGCCGAAATGGAAAACATGCGAATGGTCGATTCCTCGTCAGGTTCTAGCATATCCTTCAATTTCTGGAACCAGTGGGATGCTGCATCATTTTGACGGTCCGTTTGAGCTGCGACACCAAGGAGTTGGTAAATGGAAGTTAGGGGAGAGTCGAATGAAGCCTTGGCTTGGGAGTTTTGAGGCCCAACTAGATCCATGAGCGCATGGAAGGATGCAGCGATCAGATCGTATGTTGGTCCATTAGTGGGTGGCTGTCGTCGAGTATATGCGCGAACGCATCGAGAAAATGGCGAAAGAATATCGTCCACAACGTTTCCACGGTGACCAGCCATTTTCCACCATCTAAGCTGAATCTTGAAACAGAGCACTTGCAGCTTGAAAGCTGAAGTTGGAGACGGACTGAGTCTCAACTCTGTCGCAACTGCATCTTCCTTGCTAGAGACACTGGGTGCTAGTGAAAGAAGAGTCTGAGATAATGAAGCTAGTTGCCGGGCTGCTTTTTGGGTTTCCTTCGCGTTTTTGGCCCCAGATCTCACTAAGAGGTTGATGGGGGAAGATACATGAGATTCTTCAAGAAGTGGTAGCATGGCCTCGATATGAGCTGGTTTCTTGGAATGTGCAATCCATCGCAGTACTTGAATCTGACAACCTGTAACAATTGGTAGCAAGCTATCGGGAATCTCATCACCATAGTCGAGCAACTCCAAAATGACTTGAGCAGCTGTTTGTCCTTCGGCAGAGGTCGGTTTCGTTGATTTGTTCACTCCAGCATCGAGCCGTCGCTTTAAAACCCTCAGTTCCTTTAAGGCCTGATCTTGAAACCCAAGCGCCAGAAGTTTGCCAATGAATGCTGACATTCCATTCTCGAGTTGAAAATCGGTTTGTGCCGCCTGCATTGGGCCCATAATAGATCGTAGGCAGGTGAAAGCCACACGCGCGCACTCGACAGCAGCGAGACATCCTGTAGACTGCGTTGTCGCTTGTGTTGCTGCTTTGGCGGCGATGTTTGGCGAGGTAGCTACGCGATTCAAAGTTCGTGGCTGCAGCGGTGACAACGGTGCGGATAGGGATCTCCGCAACGTTCGAGGACCAGAGGTTTTTTTGGAGTCTCCCTGCGAGGCTTGTTGCTTGCTCGAAGTCGCAGGAGTGGTGGGCTTCGCAGCTTCGCTTAGAGACTTGATGCAAATGTTGATTACATGTGTTGCCAGAGCTGCACGGTCTTTCGATGAAAGGTACTCGCTGGTAGACTTTGCTGTCCGAGTTTTGCCGCCCGCGGTTCGTTTTGCCTTGGAGTTTGTCGTCGTCTTAGACGCTGTTCGTGAATTGGTTTGTGATACCGTGTATGAAGTCTCGATGTCGGGTAGCAGTAGCTCCTTAAGAGTCACGACTGTGGCAGTCGTGCATGTTGTTGTTGAGGCTAGAGCTGTCTTGGCCGTGTCGGCCTTTGCCTGCAGTGAAGCCATTTAGATTATGAGTGTAAAAATTCGTTACCATGCCGTCGTTAAAAACCAAAAGCTCCTAATATGGAGGAAGGTACAGTACAGGTACAATATGCAAAGTGAAGACGAAAAGCTGCAGGTCGCTATGTCGCAATTGATAATTAGTTGACTTTGGTAATCCTGGCGGCCTAGCCCCGGAATTGGGCAAATACAGCTGGTTGCCCGGGGCAACTGTCCGTTCCCGGATCGCATGGTCCGTGCTTTCACATTCTCGTGGTAGAAGATCTTTGAAGTTTCGGATCTCAATTAAGCTACCTAAGTAGCAGCTACGACATCAATCGTCCAGATTTAAAGCTCGCAAAATGTCGCTTCGACAGCTTTCTCTTCGTCCTGGTTTTATCCGAGTGGCCTCCTTTGTGTTCAGGACGTCATATACCTCAAGATGCGGCATTCGATACTCGAGCACAGCCCCGGCTACAGTTGTCGATAGGTCATTCTGGCGAAACTTGGTACCGAAGCCACTGAGAAAGGAAAATCGCCAATTAAGGAAGAAGTCCAAAGAATGGAATCCCGCGACATTCTTTATTGCCATATTTCTTCTTATCGGGTCCATGTCGATTCAAATGATTACTTTACGAAATTCCTTTGATCGATATATGCGACAGTCAGAGGCCCGAATTGCATCCTTGCGGGAAGTTGTCGAGAAAATCCAACGAGGCGAGCCGGTTGATGTGGAGGCGGCACTTGGAACTGGAGATCCTGCGAAGGAAGCCGATTGGGAAGAGAGTATGAGCTGGGTTTAGCCATCACATTTGCTAGTCGCTAACGAATCTTTACAGTGTTGAAGGCGATTGAACGTGACGAAGCAATTCGCAAGTCAAAACGAGAGAAGCCAGAGCGAAGTGAGCCCGCAAGCACAACCTCATCAACCTCAACCCAGAATGCAGAGACAGTCAAACCTGCACCGACAAACGCAAAACCCGGAAGTCTAGGTAATTTCATTTAGACGTATGAATCTATCCTGGGGATTGGGTAGTAATACCCTGATAATCTACTTTCATGAGAGCATATCCTTGAAAACGCCACGATTTCCGAAGGAAGCTTGAAGTGAAGTCCGTGCTGGTGCTTCTGATGGCGCAACATCGTTGCGCAGTGCAGAAAGAAGAGCTGGAAGGAGGTCATCTGTCGATAATGCAACTCTCACTCCCTGCTCTCCCTCTTGGTTAGGATCCATACCCGCGAAGAACTTATCCTCACCTCTGATTCCGCCCATGCTAATAATGGCGATGGGCATGCCACGATCCTGGGCTCGCTTGGCAAGCCTCCAAGCTGAATAAGTGGCAAGAGAGGTTCCAACAACGAGAAGCTTTCCCGCATTGTCAATGGCTTCCTCGGCAGCCTGTTTGACATGATTGTCAATGCTTTCTCCGAACATGACCACCGCAGGCTTCAGAATTCCCGCGGTGCTGGGAAGCTTCCATGCACCATCTGTGTCAACCTGGACGACATGTTGATGTCCGTCAGCATTCTTTGGAGGACTGGACAAGCATTTGGGACAAGAGGGGTATCTAAAGGTTGTATAAGGAGCATCTGGCAGATCCACATCGCCGTCGGGGTTCACC
The DNA here is from genome assembly GCA_013396205.1 of Fusarium mundagurra. Classification (NCBI taxonomy): domain Eukaryota; kingdom Fungi; phylum Ascomycota; class Sordariomycetes; order Hypocreales; family Nectriaceae; genus Fusarium; species Fusarium mundagurra. The sequence goes on along the minus strand of JAAOAN010000579.1, from coordinate 19,643 downwards.
TTTAGGCCTTTAAACCTGCGCTCAACTGGGTCTTCAGTGTCTAATGCTCCTGACTTGAGGGCCCTCTCGAGCAACTCGGCCCATTTCGGGTTGAGGGTGGACAATTTCTCCTGGAATTCGTCTCTGGAGAACTCGTTTTTACAACTCGTGCAGACAACAGCTCTTAAGTATCCATGTAATTCTAAGGTTGGTAGATCAGGATGAGCTCTTGGATGGAACGAGTCAACATTTTGAGTAATGACACTGCGTATTAGACCAAGATTCGCGAGATCTCTTATAGCATAGTGGCCGTTGTTTGGGGATGCCTTTTGGAGATTAGACCAGCCTAGAAAGCTTCGAGCCCAGTATCGTTTGCGAGACTCGTGACTCTTGAGGAATTCTGGGTAGTAGATAGGTCGATATGTCTTGTTGACCTTGTAAGTGCCCTTAACACCCCGGTAATCTGCCAAACCCGAAGCGACTGAAAGGCCGGCACCGGTGAGAACAACAGCGGATGAAGGTAAGTGGCTTGGAGAGGGCGCGGCAAAGAAGCGATGGAGGGCGGCGATAGCCCCAGGAAGTGTTGAGGCAGAAGCTGGTGCAATTACTGAAGGCAGGGGGAGGTCCGTGTAAGGGATCCTGAGCAGAGGCTTGCTCATTGGAGCCGCTTTTAGAGTCGTAATGTCCAAGAATTACGAAAACTCGATATGATAATTCTTAAAGTGAAACTCAAGCCCAGTGCCCAGTGGCTGACGAGGCTGTTTCCAATTGCTTGTGGAGGATTGGTTGAAGAATACCAAGTGGTCAGCCCTCCTGAGGCACTGACTCGAGCTGACCAGTGATGACGAACTGAATACGAAAATTGAAATACAAGGACTGATATGAGACAAGAGGATGGCGTGGCATACAGTCATGAAGATGGTTGTACGTAAATTTGGCTACAGGGATTAATTATTCTTAGAGCCAGTGTATGGAGAAGAGCGCGTCATTGGTTTCAGGGATGATTCTCACTCAGCCTTGCAACTAAGGAAAGGGTTCATGTGGCATTGTGGCTGAAAAGGTAATGCCCGGCGGTTGAGGTCCCCCACAACCCGAATCTGATAATGACATCTAAGGGTAGAATTGGTAAAGACAGGCCCCTGTGTTTGTTTGATAGGAATAGGAGAAACATGATTGTACTGAATGGACGCAAGACATACATTGCTTCCAGTGTCTGGGCTACTATATGTATAGCAAATGCCCTGACGCAAACTTGGCCATCCCTGAAAACATATGGCTCAGCGGTCAAGCCTAGGCCCTCCCAGCCCAGGCCCTGCCAGTTGCTAGCAGGCTGTGCTGTCCGGAGACCGGAACCTCGCGATCACTCATCAGGCGAGAGTGTCGTAGATAGTGGGTTCACCTCGCATCCTATCCTCAATGGCGTCGTAGGTCGGTGTCTTTTCCTACCAATTGCCGCACTCAAGTTTGGATTTTGGTGGAGCTAAATTATCCAAGTTACTCTGTTTTTGTTTTATGTCTGATAATCTTGATAATCTTTTCTCCCCCTCGCTGTCGGGGAATTCTGTCTCTTCTTCGCATAATTAATTATTGACTCTTTAACTCGCTCATGTTGCCTTGGTCCGCTTCCGACCGAGCCAAATCCGCTCGCTCTATTGAACCCGACTCGAAACTTGAAGAGCTCCGTTAATGGGCATATGGCATTGGATAAACCGACGTTGACAAAACACACCATCTTTCCTCTCCCTAACATTCGTCTATAACCTATCTATCTATATCTGAACCGTGCTTCAGACCCTACCTACGCAACTCCAAGGGAAAACACGCAACAAGATACCCGGCCCCTTCTCCCACTTTCCCGTGTTATCCGTATTTCCCCTGCAAGACAACCTCTCGGATATACTGTATGAGTTTCCCGCAGGCCGGCCGTCCCACGGGCACAGGCGTAGGCGCAGGCGCTGGAGGGACGTCGCCAATAGCTGGACCCGGTGCTGGAGCTGGAGCTGGAGCTGGAGCTGGAGCCACGCACAGTCACAATCAGAGTAGTCGTGGCTTTGCCTCATGGGGACATGGACATGGACACATCAATGGGCACACTAATGTCCATATTTCACAACAAACCAAATACCGAGGCCAGATGTCCCTTTTGAGATCAAATATAGCTACTCCCCACGTCGCTTGTCTACGTCTTCGCCTACGCGCCCTACAAAAAGCTTCCATCGTCGCCGCCCTATCGACGTGCGCCTACCTCTCAGCCTCGTCTAAACTCTCATCCTACCACGTATCAAATACTGCCTCCGTCGCTCGTCCTTCGACCAATTCGCTACCACATCTCGCTCCCTTTCGCAACAAACTTCGATCACCACCCTCACTCGTCAAAACTTCAATGTCGCAGATACGACCGCATACTGGCCAAGGCCAAGGTCACGACCACGACCACAAAGATGGTAGTCATCACAGCCACGGTCATGACCACAGTCATAGCCATGGCATATTGGGCCACCACCACCATCACGACAACGCGTACCTAACTTCAGGCAACAAAGACGACCCCGGCGTCCGAATCACTCGGATTGGCTTGGTCTCTAACCTGGGTATGGCAATTGCTAAATTCGCTGGTGGATGGGCCTTCAACTCCAAGGCAATGACTGCCGACGCATGGCATAGCATCACAGATCTCGCATCCGATATCTTGACACTCGCGACAGTCACGTGGAGTCTCAAACCACCGACAGACAAATTCCCAATGGGCTTTGGCAAGGTAGAGAGTCTGGGATCACTCGGTGTCTCGAGCATGCTCTTGGCCGGGGGTCTTTACATGGGTTGGGATAGCGGTATCAGTCTTTATGGACACTTTTACCCTGAAGCGGCACATGGTATTCTGGAGCACGTCGGACACGGTCATAGCCATTCTCATGGAGCTGCAGCACTTGGGATCCCGAGTATGCATGCCGCTTGGCTTGCAGCAGGGACCATTCTGATTAAGGAATGGCTTTACCATGCGAGTAAGTGTTCTCCCAACTTGTAGGGTCGCAGCGCTAGGCAGCGCGTGTGTAGCGTAACCCTTGGGAATGAAAGTATAAGAGCTGACCAGTTGCAGCAATGAAGGTTGCTCGAGAACGGAAATCGTCGGTTCTCGCGTCGAACGCCATTCATCACCGAGTCGACAGTTTAACGGGGTTCGTCACTTTGGCAGCCATCATGGGAGCTAATGCAATGGAGAATGCGGCGTGGCTGGATCCCGTCGGCGGTCTTCTCATCTCCATCATGGTTATCCAGGCTGGTGCCGGAAACACAGTTGCTGCTTTTCGCGAACTGGCAGACCAGGGCATTGATGATGAAATCAAGTCTTCAGTAACAAAGCAGGCCAATAAAGCATTAAAGAACGTGGCTGAAGGACACGAAGTTGCTCTGCGCGAAGTGAGCGGTATTAAATCAGGCCAGAATTATCTTGTGGACCTCGAGATGACCGTGCCTGGTGCGTGGTCTGTTGACACAACACAGCAAGTCGAAGACGCGGTGCGGACTCAAGTCGGAGGGAAAGTTCGCGGTGTCAGAAGAGTTCGCATCCGATTCTCACCCAAGGAGGCTACCGCCAAGGCAAGGTTTGACGACTTTATCCCAGGGACTGTGGTTCTGCCACCAGAGACCGAGGAGGATGCATCTGAGGCAGAAGGCGAGTCGAACCACAATCATGAGCATCACGAGCACCACGATCACAAGAGTAGTGGTCATGTTCATGAACCCAATGGCTCCCACGAACAGGGCGATGGTCTTAGGAACAGAAACAAGCAATAGAGTGGAGGATGCACTGTCAGAAGCGAGACTTTAGCCTGGGATCCTGGGCCTGGGGATCGATCACGGCCATGCTGCATCTTGTTCTCTTCGAAGCTGCCCTTTGAATTGGTACGACAGGTCCAAGCCAACCTTGCCCCTTGGCTGGGGTCTAGCTCGGCTTCTTGGGGTCTGAGCTGCGGGCCAGTGGAGCCGGGCCGGATGAGAGGCCGTAAGAGGTTCGGACCAGGATCTCTCAATAGCCGGCAGCTGTCGACCTGACCGTCGGTGAAGGAAGACCGATGGCATCTGCATGTGCATATGCAGTGAAAAGTGCACACCCTTTTCTTTCTCATGATTTTGCTATCTTGTTCCGGACCAGTGCCGGCATTGATATGAAACAATTGGTGCAATAGAGCAGACCATAGACATGTGTATTCTAAAAGCGGAAGAGAAGGTATACGGAAGTGTGTTTCGCGGGGCACATAATTTGAAGGTTCAAGAGGAAAGGTCTATACTCATAAAGACAACAGCAACTCATGAGATTTGGACTAGGTATGCTACACAGACTGTAATGTGTAAACACTACCTTATCTACGGATAGAAAATGCAGACGAGAGGTACATGCAGGTCATCCATGTGGCGTTTTTCAGCCTAGACGCGCCCCAACAGGAGAAGAGGGAATTAGACGGAGAACAAGAGGAGTAAAATCGAACTGTCCGTGATGTGGAAGAAAGATGATGAGATTCCAGGCGGCAAGGATGTCACCGGACCTGAATGACCCCCACGTTTGAGGCTCATGGCTATGATATACGTAGGTAGGTAGGTAACCTTGAGCACATCAACCAAAATGCCCTTGAAGATGGAGTCCATTGGAGAAAATATTCCAATGACCTTCTGTATACAGAGTCAAGAAAAAGACAATTCTAATAGAAGCTGAATTCAATTTCCTCACGCCCCCTTCTTGCTGTCAGTTAGAAGCGCTCGTTACTCATTGGCTTAACTTTGTTCACGAGGAGCAGCCAGACTTTGAGAGGTCACGGGTTCTATTAGCCGGGAAATAAACTGAAGATGGGACAGGGGTGGGAGCTGTTGATGGATTTAGGCTAATTGCAAATTGAGCTCTGGAATTGAAGGAAGAAGAAAGTGAGGACATGATTGTTGAGAACGTGTCATGATATGACTGTGAGCTTTAGATATTTACATAGGTAGTTATAGTTATATTTTGCTCAGTAATTAGAACTGAAGATTCTAAAGAATAGAGTTAAGGAGAGTGTCGCACAGCAATAAGTCTCTTGGCCATAAGTTCTCCTAATAGTCTTCTATCATGCTTCTTTTTCATGACCTTTGTAGTGTCTGTCCCTGGTGATCAATTCCTATTCTTCCGTTTCCACACCTCCCTCGGCTTGATCCGTATCTCGACTTGCCTGAATGTGAATGCTTAAAAGAGTTTCTCAGGTGTTGAGTGTCGTGTTTACAACTGGGTACCTAGGTAGTTAGGCATCTTGTTATACACGCCCCTCCCAACGCTATAGCGTCCAGGCTTCCTTTTATCGATCATCAAGGGTCTTGATGAAAAACTGGGGTTGGCTCGTTGGGTTGATGAACGACGACTCATTCAGCGGAGAAGACAACCCCACGTTGATACGGAGGATAGAAAGTGAGAGAAAAAAGCTCCATATTTTCCTGAGAGTTACGTAGTTTGTTTTCTGATGATATCTCCAAGTATGTGCTGTGAATGGGATAATTGCTTGACAAGAGAGAGAGAGAGAGAGAGAGAGAGAGAGAATATGTCAAATAAAAAGAACTGCATATTCATTTTTAGGCAAAGACGACCCAGCTACCAGGTAATCTATATTCAATACTTATTGGCAGCAGATAGGTACCTAGACAGGCGGATATATTCCCCGGGCATGGGCATGGGATTGTGTTCATATGACCTCTCAACCCAATTTTTACACCATGATTTTGGTGGCTATTGTCTTTGTGTAGGTAAATAGATAAAGTAAAAGCAGAGAATTATTATTAGCTTTGTATGGGTGTATCATATTAGTATTGGTATCGATCGGTACTGGCATTGTCATTACTGCATCCACGCCTTACATAGCTTTGGACTTGATTCTGATGCACGTTACCCACCGAAGACAACCTTAGTGTGTGTCTATCTCTCATTCCTCCCTGTTGGAGGGTGGCGGTCTAACATGATGCAGTTGCTGTACTCTACTGGATTGGCAGTGAGTGACTGCTCAGCTAAGGCAAGGTACACACGCGTTATGAGCTATAAAGCCCAGCTCGTGGCTTTTTCTGGTGTTTTCCCTGTCTCACACAACTTGACCCATATTCTTTCTATTCTACTGAGGCTTTTCACCCATTGCCCGCTGTAAAAGATCATCTACACCACACGCACGCACTTACAAGACTGCCAATTCTTACGTCACCTACTGAATTGGCTCTCATTTCGTCATCTCGCTACCATTGACGTCGGCCGTGGTTGGTGCACTTGGATATAGTATCCTCAGCCAGATTCAACAGCTCGACATTTACACGAAGCTATTCACAATGCCGTTCCTTGCTCGATCCAACTCCCCAGATCAGTCCTCTGACTTTAAGCCGCTATACCTCGGCTTCGATCTGTCGACTCAACAGCTCAAAGGCATGTCAGCCAGATTCTCAGCTGCCCACACAATTCGCTAACCCATATCCAGCTCTGGTTGTCGATTCGGACCTCAAGGTCAAAGGTGAAGCCAAGGTCGACTTCGACAAGGACTTTGGCCACAAATATGGCATCAAGAAAGGTGTCCATGTCTACGAGGAGACAGGCGAGGTCTATGCGCCCGTTGCCATGTGGCTAGAGTCTGTAGATCTCGTCCTGGACCGATTGGCCGAGTCTATGCCTGTTCCTCTGTCTCATATTCGCGGTATCAGCGGCTCTTGTCAGCAGCATGGCAGTGTCTACTGGAATGGCAATGCCTACGAGATTCTTCACCATCTTGATCCTCGTCTTCCTCTGGTTGTTCAGCTACCACAGGCCCTTTCGCACCAATGGTCGCCCAATTGGCAGGATCAGAGCACCCAGGCCGAATGCGACGCTTTTGATGCTGCTCTTGGCGGTCGCCAGAAGCTTGCTGAAGTGACAGGCAGCGGTGCTCACCATGTAAGTTGAGATTCCAGAATACATAGCCAGAGAAAACCAGACATTGACAAATCTACCAGCGATTTACTGGAACCCAGATTATGCGCCTCAAGAAGGACCTCCCAGACATGTACGCCAAGACAGCTCACATTTCCCTCGTCTCCTCATGGCTGGCATCCGTCTTCCTCGGCGCCATCGCACCCATGGATGTCAGCGATGTCTGTGGTATGAACCTCTGGGACATGTCCCGCCAAACATACAGCGAACCTCTTCTCGAGCTTGCTGCTGGAAGCAAGCGTGAGGCCCTCAACCTACGAAAGAAACTGGGTGAGCCTTGCCTCGATGGCGCTGCTGTTTTGGGCTCCATCTCTCCCTATTTCGTGGACCGTCACGGTTTCCACCCCGACTGCCAGATCACACCTTTCACCGGTGACAACCCCGGAACTATTCTCGCACTTCCCCTTCGACCTCTCGACGCCATCGTCTCTCTCGGTACTTCGACGACATTCCTCATGAACACACCAAAGTACAAGCCTGATGGCGCTTACCACTTCTTCAATCACCCCACAACCGATGGCCACTACATGTTTATGTTGTGCTACAAGAACGGAGGCCTAGCACGTGAGCGAGTGCGAGACCAACTTCCCAAGCCCGAGAACGGCCCTACTGGCTGGGAGAACTTCAATAAGGCCATTGACAACACTCCTGCTCTGGGCGCTGCCAAGGAGGACGATAGGCGCAAGCTTGGTCTATACTTCTACCTCACCGAAGTGGTACCCAACATCCGTGCAGGCACTTGGCGATACTCATGCGAGCCAGATGGCTCTGACCTTCAGGAAGTCAAGGGAGGATGGGACAAGGAGACTGACGCTCGAGTGATTGTTGAGTCTCAGGCCCTGTCTATGCGCCTGCGCTCTCAGAATCTGGTTGAGAGCACTCGACCCGGGCTTCCAGCTCAGCCCCGTCGCATCTACCTCGTTGGAGGTGGCTCTCTGAACCCAGCCATTGCCCGCGTCATTGGCGAGGTCCTCGGCGGCAGCGACGGTGTTTACAAGCTCGACGTTGGCGGCAACGCCTGCGCCCTTGGCGGGGCCTACAAGGCTCTCTGGGCTCTCGAGCGCCAGCCAAATGAGACATTCGACGAGCTCATTGGTAAGCGATGGACTGAGGAGGGTAACATCCAGCGCATTGACGACGGTTACCGCGAGGGAACCTATCAAAAGTACGGCAACGTTCTCGGGGCCTTCGAAGGCCTGGAGAACAAGATCCTCACCGAGCAGGCTTTGGAGTCAAAGGACGGACGAAGACGGTCGCAGGAGAGTGCTTGATTTAAAACTCAGGGTATCTAATGTCTAAAATGGAGGAGTTTGTCTATGTCATTATCTAACGTACTTGCTCATGAAGCGCCTATGAAAGTCGGAACGGAGGAGATCCTACAGGTCAGGGTTAGCGAATGATGTATCTTCGTCTTTGAAGGAAATAGAAATAGGAAAAGAAAAAGAAATGCTTATAGAACTGAGTCGCTGGCAGAGAATGCTTTGCGAACGGAAGAATCACAATACTTACGTTTACGAACTCCTTTTTCTTGCCCTTGTCTTCTGTGCCACGCGCCTGGTTCTTGAATACCACGTCATCGTCCCAACGGCGCTTCATATTGAAATCTTGTTTGTTGAGGAGAGGATTTCCTAGGGCAATATCTCGTTCTCGGGCCTCTTCCTCTTCCTTGAGTCGCTCGGCCTCCTGTGATGTGTATCAGCAAACCATTATCTGCATCTGAGAATAGATCAGACTTACCTCTTTCTTCTTTCTCTCCTCTCGCTCTCTTCGTACACGGTCCAACTCTCTCTGCAGCTCTGCATCGGAGTCATCATCGCTGTCGTCGTCGTCTTCACTGTCATCGTCGTCGTCCTCTTCGCTATCGTCGGCATCGATATCTCTTGTTTCTGCCAAGATCCGCCGTCTCTTCGCCTCTAAATCTTCTCCCTCACCATCGACACTTGGAAGCGCTCGCTTCGCGCCATTGGACACGCTGGTTTCGTCGTCCTCATCGGCATCATCAATGAGGGCAGGAGCGCCGTTCTTGTTGGTGAAATGGGCGGCCTCAGCAGCGAGAAGCTCGGCAGCGAGATCGCGTGTGGGTTCGTCAGCATCGCCGCCTTGACCGGCTTGACGATATTTGAGTTGTGTGTGGGCTGGGAGTAGGCGTTGATGGTAGGCTGGACCTCGGAGGGCTTCTTTGCCACGGGCCTTTAAAGGTCAGTACTGATGCGCTGAAGAAACAGAAGGGAGAATACGGACCGGATCGAACGTAGGTCTATGCGCGGTAGTCATGGCGATAGTCCCTCGATAAATTCTTGAAAACTTGGTGTTTCAATGTATAAGAGGTCTTGAACGTTGTCGACGCGAGGCGTACATGAGAAGCAGGCCTACCGTAAATGGTGACTCACCGCCCGGCAGAATTTGTTCAATGTTTCTCTCAGTCTATTACGCTTTGGCAGTTTATAAACACAGCATTTCCTGTCACGAAATATTCACACAAAAATAATAGTCAATCATGCCTCGCGAAGCTGAACCTTCTCTTTCCGAGAGGACTTTTGTCACCCAAGCCCTCGATGAGGGTTTGCGATTAGACGGGCGCAAATTCGACGAGTTTCGGCCTCTTGAACTCACCTTTGGAGATGAATATGGAGTTGCAGAAGTCAAGTATGGAAAAACAAGGTATTTCACAATTATATCTTAGTGATATATATTTGTTGCTAATAAAACTCTTAGAGTTCTAGCAAAAGCCTCAGCAGAAGTCACCGTGCCATACTCAGACCGTCCCTTTGACGGAGTTTTCACAATCACATCAGAACTCAGTCCCATGGTTGCCCCTTCATATGAGGTCAACCGCCCTTCACTCGAGGAGGTTCTTCTCTCCAGGCTTCTCGAGAAAACAATCAGAAGATCCGGTGCGCTAGACACTGAGTCACTATGCCTCATCGCCGGCCAGAAATGTTGGTCTATCAGAGTCGATCTTCACGTCCTCACGCATGACGGAAACCTTACAGATGCGGCTTGTCTAGCAGTTGTTGCAGCTCTCCGGCATTTCCGCAAGCCTGATTCCAGCATTGAGGGAGAAAACCTCACCATATACACACCTGCTGAGCGAGAGCCCGTGCCTCTAAGCTGGCTACACTCCCCTTTCTGTGTCACCTTCAGCTTCTTTGGCGAAGATGGAAGCCAAGTCCTCGTTGACACCAACTGGCTTGAGGAGCAACTGCGAGTTTCTCACTGCACATACAGTCTCAACAAGCATGGCGAGATTTGTCAGATTGCCAAACTGGGAGGAACTTCTCTTGACGCACCACTCTTCATCCAGTGTGCTCAGGGAGCACTCAACCGATCTAAGGAGCTATCTGACCTAGTGGATAGTAAGCTGGCTGAGGACGCAAAGCGAAGGGACAAGGGAGGGCTCATGGCTGAGTTGACAGCTGAGAACGACAGGTGAGGCCAACATCTGCAACTTAATACCAAGAAAAACAATAAACCCAGAGGACAATAGAAACCATGATACCCCGTAAGAACGGTCGCCTAGTGTTTCCCGTGCTTCAAGGCTAAACAGTGATTTACTGGTGCTCCATACAAACTCCGATACATACGCCAAACCAGGTACTGTCGTAGCTCATAAGCTCTAGTGATCGCACATAAAGGCCACTCATGTTAGAAACTACCGCATCACAGGCGGTCGAGACTCCTTGTTCCATTGTACTCTGGTCCTCACCCACTCGATAGCTTCTCGGACTCCGTCGCCAGTAAGAGCACTCATGGCTAGCACACGAGAGTCGCGGACAGCGGACCCCTTGTCTCCCTCCATAACCTTCTTTACTAGACCCTCCTTGATGCGTATTGTCTCGACACAATCCTCGCGATCCTGTTTGTTTGCTAGAATTAGAAGCGGCACCCCTTCAGTTTCAGAGTGTTGTAGGACGTCCTCAAGGACTAGCCGACACTCCTCCAGTCTGCCAATGTTCTCTTCATGCTCAATGTTTCCGTCTCCAATATCTGTGCTGTCGATGATGAAGACTATAGCATGGCAGCTTGCATAGTAACTCTCCCAGAGCTTGCGGAGCGAGTGCTGACCGCCTACGTCCCAAAGCTTGAGGTACATGTCTTGAAGGGGTATCGTCGAAACGTTCTGGCCTACGGTGGGTACTGTCTTGAGCTTCGGGTCAGGTCTGTTTGGTAGAAACATGGACTTGACTTGTTCGTGAAAGGTGGTTTTTCCGGCATTGTCAAGGCCTAGAAGAATTACAGAGTATTCTAGGTAGCAAGATAGCGAGGTTAGCGCTCGAGGGAACCTAAGAAATCATGAGGTGTTGGAAGTACCTTCTTTGCTGGTCGCATAGAGGTAAATGCCTTTGGCAAGGTGATACATCGTGATCGCAAGTGCTCCTATAGATTATGTGCGTGATCGACGTTGTAATTTTTAATGTTCGTCGTAGACGCGACAGCGGAGTTGTTCAGCTTGGTGGGCTGTGAAGTTGACAGCTTCACATGGGTGGATGGATGGAAGTGAAGGCTTTATTAGGTAGGTCTTAAGTGCAGAGGCTCCAGGGACCTACCTGACAGCGTTCCAAGGTTAGCCCAGGTGTCGTTCCCCCGCCCCTCCAGGGGGCTAAATTCCAGTATGATTAGCGGGCTGACCTACTGAAGAGCCTCAACTGGAGACCGTATCCCCCACCAACGGCCCCGCTAGCGTGCATTGATGCAATAGATGGGAACTGATGTTCAAGGACTGTGAGTTTGTCGATTAGGGAGACCACGAAGCCAGTAATACTTGGTTAGCAAACAAATCAATCTTGCATGGGGTCCAATGCTGTACAAGTTGAAAGCAAACTAGACCTCGAGTTTGGATATGTTTGCTTGTTTCTTTGTTTCAAGTCCCGAGGTTGGTATTACTTAGCATGATGGGTTATATACCTAAGGCATATTACACTGGAGCAAGGCATATATTATCATGACAACTTCGAAGTGGAATGTTCTTACGTCATCTTTCTCTTCGGTGCTGATAGAATTCATTTTCAGGAGAGGAAAAAAAACAGTGTTTACAGTTGACTCCCTATCGGTCAGAATATGTCTTTAGATTAGAGATGTTTAGAGGTCAACTACCTTGAACTTGGTCTAGACGTGAGCAACAACTCGGATTGGTAGGTAATATCCGTTGCATCAAAGATGAGCCAATCAGAGTCTTGATCTGTTGAAAGCTGTCGCCTTTCATCTGGTTGTACCAAATCTTGGCTGCAAAGTTGGCCCACCTTGCACTTGAGGTAGCTTAGTTCCATTATGGAAACCTTACCTTACCATACCTTAACCTTAGGTTAGTAGTACTTGGTTATCCCTCTAACTTCCAATCAATCGCATTACCCAGACCAGGGCACGCCAACTTGTTCCCTCCAACATTCGCTATTTTGCTGCCTGGACTCTGCTTTCGTGTCGACGTCGTCAGCCGTAGTAGCAGCAGCTAAATCTACAGTAATTCGTCCTGCGGTTCCAATACCGCTTCCTCTCGATACTCGTGCTCCCTTGCGAATGTTCCAGTGTCGCAGCTTACGAGGCTCGCGCAAGGGGTTTCCCACTTGATCTGAACGATCGCGACGGCTTTAAATTATCGCAAACAGACCGAGACCGGACACGGAGACGACGCAAATACAATGGCTTCCGCAAGGCTCGTCGGAATGGGCTTCCAGCTCCTTAGTACGCTATTCATATCACCTATAGAGCTCGACTCTGGTTCCGCAACGTGAGACTGACGAATCGAACATAGAGCGAGCGACCGACGAAGAGAGCGATCCTGAGGGTGCGTTTTACCATTCGAAAAGAGACAATTCACCACAAGAAATACTGACGATGACCTCCAGAGGGCGACTCTGCTCAGAAGGAATTGTTCGCGGCGTGGGCGCTCTTCATATCGATTATGCTGCTCATCATCGCCTTCTTCACAAGCTATATGCTGCAGATGAAGAAGGTCACTGCTATACATGAAACGGTTATATCAATCTTTGCTGGTGCGCTCCCTGAAATCAACTACCGGGGATCAATGGCTTACATACATGTCTTCTCCTTGCAGGAATGGTTGTCGGGCTTGTCTTGATGATAGCTTCTGGCGACTCTATTCGCAACATGATCAGTTTCGACTACCAAATCTTCTTCAACCTTCTTCTGCCGCCTATTATTCTATCCTCGGGCTATGAGCTACATCAGGCCAACTTCTTCCGCAATATTGGCACCATCTTGACCTTTGCCTTTGCTGGAACCTTTCTGTCGGCTGTCGTTATTGGCCTGATCCTATACATCTTTACACTCCTCCCCGGATCCCTGGGCATGACCTTTGTCGATGCGATTTCTGTGGGCGCAACTCTCTCCGCTACTGACCCTGTTACTATTCTCGCAATCTTCAACACCTACAAGGTTGACCCCAAGCTGTATACCATCATCTTTGGAGAGTCGATTCTCAATGATGCTATCGCCATTGTCATTTTCGAAACTGCGCAGAAGTACAAGAAGGGCGAGGCTGCTAATCTTGGCATCGTCAGCTTCTTCGAAGGCACAGGAATCTTTCTGCTCGTCTTCTTCTGTAGTATGTTTATTGGCTTCATTGTTGGCGTGGGCACTGCTTTGCTGCTCAAGTTTACCTACCTTCGCCGTATTCCCAAGATTGAGAGTTGTTTGATTGTCTTGATCGCCTACGCCACTTACTTCTTCTCTCACGGCCTTCATATGTCTGGTATGTCGCTCCAGTCCCGGCTTGTGCTACACACATTCTAATTTCCATGCAGGTATCGTGTCGTTGCTTTTCTGCGGTATTACACTCAAGCACTATGCCTATTTCAACATGTCACGCCGCACTCAACTCACCACCAAGTTCATCTTTCAGATCTTATCGCAGTTGTCTGAGAACTTCATATTCATTTACCTGGGACTGGCTTTGTTCACAGACAACAACCTCTCATTCCAGCCGCCTCTCATCATTGTCACTATTCTGGCAGTCTGTGCTGCCAGATGGGTCGCCGTATTCCCTTTGTCCAAGGCTATTAACTGGTTCATCCGATATCGCGCCAGCAGACGCGGCCAAGAGGTTGGTGATGAGCTGCCCTATAACTACCAGGCCATGCTCTACTGGGCTGGCCTCCGTGGAGCTGTCGGCGTGGCGCTGGCTGCTTTGCTCACTGGCGACAACGCGCCCGCACTTAGAGCTACTGTTCTGGTTGTTGTCGTGCTTACTGTCATCATTTTTGGTGGTACGACCGCTCGAATGCTTGAGATCCTGGGTATTCGGACTGGCGTTGTTGAGGAAGTTGACAGTGACGATGAGTTCGATATCGAGACTTTTGGCGGAGGCCTTCAGGTCAAGCGTTCAGGAACGGGGATCGGATATAATCCTCGCCGGAATGGCAGCGTTGCCCTTGGCAGTCTCGAGGCTGGCCAGTCTGCTAGTTATGTCTCAGGCGCCTCTTCTCCGCACACTGGTGGCCGCCCTGTTAGCAAGAGTCGAAAGAACTCCATCCCAGAGCGATCCGATCTCCTTCGCCATAACGATGATTCCGACATTGGTAGTGATATTGACGTCTCCGACCTGCCTCCGCCAGCCCGACGATCACCATTGCCACGGGCTAGCACCGCTCCTCCATCTCGAGTAGACAGTGCATATGCAACTCCCACGACAGAGACACCCGGTGGCCAACCTATAACAGCAACCAATGCCCTCCGACAGCTCTGGTCCTCGGAAGATCCGGCAAGTGTGTTCCACCATCTCGACGAGGACTTCATCAAACCCAGGCTACTGCTCCAAGGTGATAGCTCTAGGGGCGGGCACGGTGGACCAAGCTGAGTGAGACATGGTGAATGATGGATATTCATAAGATTCCCGTGTCGAAGCGGGCTGTATCATCTTATGTGCATGAACGGCGTTGGGTTTCATTAGTATAGACATGGCATTAATGTTAGATAAATGATGTGTTTATTCTATCTTCCTGTGCTCGTATTTCCTATTCATCGTGTCACTTGTGGATGCGCGACATGGTGAATGCTTTTGCATATGAGGGTGGTGTTTTTTTTATTATCGCCTTGAACAGACGATGACTTTGAGGCTTAGCGTAATGAGACGCGTATTTCACGCCTCGAATAATTAATAAAATGTATCTACAGATGATCTCCAACTCATCACGAATATGCCATACCAACCGTTGCTCATACATAAAAAGGGTAAGCAACTGTACAACCAGAACCAGAATGATGCCCTTTCTTTTTGCCTGCACGCTTTTTCCATGACAAGATCGACACCAATATTCAACGCTTCCCATGCACCAACCAAACCAGTGGTTCTAGAACCCAAACAAGAAACTTTCCTTTATTTTGCCCGTTTTGTACGATTAGCCTGCTGACGGTGTAGCACTGCCGCTTGCCTGCCTTTGTTGTTGTTGTTGCTGAGCTTGTTGCTGCTGCTGAGCTTGGGCCTGGGCCTGAGCTTGCCCTTGCTGCTGCTGTTGAGGCTGCTGTTGTTTCGCTTGTTGATGCTGCTGGTGAAGCTGCTGGTGTTGTTGCCTAGGGCTACCAGCTGCTTGACTCGCCTGCTGCTGTTGCTGTTGGCGAAGCAGCGCAGCGTATTGATGAGGGCTTGTCGTAGCGGCGATGCTAGCAGCAAGTCCGCCTTGGCCGTTAGCCGTACCAGCAGCAGAGTTCATAGCAGTGCGCTGAGCCATCATAAGGCGTGTCAGGTGCTCTGTTGCCATTTGGCGAATCTGATCAGGGGGTAGTGTCGGATTCTTAGTACGAAACTGGGCCTCGAGTTGAACAAGCTGAGCGGCAATGCTAGGAGGGAGCTGTGCTTGTGGTCGTGGGGCTATTGAGCCAGCAGCACCAGCCGGCATATGAAGGCCATTGGCCTGTGGTGAGCCAAGATTACCGGAGTTGAACTGTGCCATCATAGCCTGGGCGTTGTTTAAGAAGTTCTGCTGGTTCATTGCATTGGCCCCGTTGATGCCGTTAACACCATTTCGCATGTTCAAGGGGGGGCTCTGCTGGGAACCGTTCGCCCCTTGGCCAGGAGTGCCAGGGCCGCCTTGAGCGTGCTGCATTTGTGCCAGACGTTGTTGTTCGGAGATGCGCTGGGCACGCATCATCAAGTTGACGTCAGGCTGAGGATTTGGCATGGGCATGCGGTTGTGTTGTCCTTGCATTGCCTGCAGTTGGGCTTGTTGCGCACTCGTCATCTGATTAGGTGGAACGAGCCCGCCAGCCATTTGAGACGGGACGCCACCCATGCCATTCGGAACAGGAGATTGCATGGGCATTCTAGGACGAGCTTGGCCGGCGGCGGCGGCGGCAACAGCAAGCTGATTAGGTACATTAAGTCGGCCAACACCATTCATGCCATTGGCTGCTGCCACGGCGGCAGCGGTGGCGGCAGCAACTTGAGCCGCATTTTGACCGACCTGCGCAGCTCCAGGAGTGCCAGCCATCTGAGCTGGGCCTTGAGCCCTGGCTTGCAAGGCAGCCTGAGAGAGGATGTCAGCTTTGTACTTCTGTTCTAATGTGTAGGACTTACTCGTCTTTGAGCTTCTTGCCTTGACGCATACTGCGCCATCTTTTCTGCCAGGGCTTGGTCTCGCTCATGTCGCATGATGCTGTATTCTCTCGGTGTCTTGTTGGTGCGTTGTGATGCAGGATCATTGACCTTTTTATTGGCTGCATTCTGCGAAGCTGTGTGCTGTTGCTTCTGAGCAGCCGTCTCCCGTTTCTTTGCCAGCTTACGCATTGCGTCAAGAAGTGTGAGGTGCTTCTGATTCCGTCGTCTCTCCACTCTGACCGGAGTTGACGGGGGGCGTCTCCGTCCAGGGGTAACTGCGCCATTGGCTGGGTTAATTTGCTGTGCCACGAGCTGGTTTTGCTGTGCAATGAAATTCTGGGCCGCGGTGATACGTCCTGTGTAGGCTTTGAAATATTGGGTCTTGGACATATCGGCTGGAAGTCCTTCGAGAGATATCCATCTCTCGAAACATTCCCATGGGGACCGTCTCTCGGCACCCGAAGTAAAGCGAGATTTGGGCGCCAGCATGCTGGCAATAAGGGACCAGTTGTAAGAGTATTCCCGGACAAGGTTTCTAAGTTCATCGTCCTCGTTGATTGTCCACTGAGAGGGGCTTCTGCATTCGAAGAAGCTCTGTAACGGCATCGGATATTCCGAGGGCGGTCGGAACTGATGCCCAACATAGAGGCGATCGCGAATATGCTTCATCTCGGGGTTAAATAGGGCCACCTCGTCGGTGGCTGGTGGTAGAGGAAGGCTGGGTGAAGGATCGATGCTGACAAAACCAGCCTCACCCTCGTCATCCGAATCCTCGTTCTGGTAATCGTATCGGCTGCGCTTCCTTGGGGGGCCATCTGAAACCAGCTTCATATGTCCTTCGACATACTTGCTCAGTGGTAGAGCGGGCCGTCGCCAATGAGCATCAGGGTCCCACTCAGGGCCTGTAAGGTCAAATTTGGGAACCTGGAGAGGTTTCCCAAACATAGGTAGCTCCTCTAGAAGTTGGTCTGCAGCAGCTGTTCGACGAAGTCCAAAGATAACGTCGTCGTCTTGCAGAGAGAAAATGGCGGACGGTGCTATCGTTTCTGGGAAATCCTCAGTTAAATCATCCAGATTGTCAATAGACTCGACATCTCCGCTTGAGATGAGATCAGGTGTGAGTTGATTTTCGCCCTCAACATCAGCCATCGAAATGTCAGGGGCAGGCTGGGTCTTCGGGGGTATCACAGCAGAAACCTGCATCAGTTTTCGCTCTTCGGGGGTAGATTCATGCCATTCTGCGCAAGCATATGCAAGGTTTTTTGCAACAGCCCTTTTCCATTTGCGTTCTTCTCGGAAATCAGTTCGCATCCATTTCATTTCTTGGAGCATGACATCCCAGTGTGACGGGGGGCGGGTTGGCTCAGGGCAGCGCTTGGGTTGTCGCAGAGACCATTTGTCATGTTGCTGCAGGTGGTAAACCCTACGCAGAACTTTACAAGCCTGATGGTCCTGAATGGCAAGATTGGCATCAGGGGTGGTCACGGTCTTGTTGGCTGTGTACAAGATCTTCTCTATGGGCTGCATCCAGGAGGAGCTGCCAGCGAATCCCTGGACGAAAAGGGGAGTGTAGTAGTCCTCGGTCGGTATGATAGGATCGCGCTGGCTGGCAACTATCGACCGTTCATCTGCTTTCTTGGATTGCTTTCCGAAAACAACAGTCGAGGGCTGGCTTCGTGACCTCTGCCTTTGATGAGCAGAGATATGGCGATGTCTTAAGCTTGGCGATTTGGGTGTCGAAGTCAAGGGGGTTAATTGGTTGTCCAGGCTTTTGTTGGTCGAAGTATGCTCTAAGGATGGGGTTTGTCGAGGAGTTTCACCGACGATCTCACTGACTGACTTTGGGCGCATAGCCCCCGAGGAAACTCTAGTGACAGCGCGCTCAGCCTTTGGGGGGGACTCTTTGGGTGCCAACTCCACAGGTACAGTGGCAACTTCGGAAATGGGTGTTGGGGTAGGTGTTGACGGGGCTTTCTCAGTAGCCCGTATACTCCCATCTGATTTGACCTCCTGACTTTGAGTTTGAGCTTGAACGGTTGCTTTGGGCTCAGGGACATCCACATCCATCTGATCAGGGGGCTCCTCTTGACTGTCTGGAATCTCTTTAATGCCTGGCACTTCATCTGAGTTATCGGGTGCGTTGACTCGTGCTATATCGATATCAGATTTAGTCTGAGTACTGTCTTCTTTGACTTGTTCGTTAGCATTGGGCGCAGTCGGTTGAACAACATCATTGGCACCCGACATATCATCTTCCGAAACTGGCGCTGAAGTGACGGGTTCTGTTTGGTGACTAGTGCTCGCTGCTGTTGCCGCTGCTTCCGCCGCAACACTCGATCGTATAGATTCCTGCAGCAATTGTGCTTCAGCAGAGTCAGGGGGTGCTTCCAGCACACGATTCTGTATGTCTTCGCTCAAGGTAGCCTCAACATCATTACTCGTTTCTTTCTCATCATCGTTCTCATCAGCTCCGTCGTCTACCTGATCCTCTGTCGGTTTCTCTTCAGCTGGCTCCACAAACTGTGGTCCCTCGTGCTCTGGGCTTGTGTCTGTCGAAGCATCGTCGTGAACCGCGGGCGTAGTTGCGCTTTGTGCAGTTGAGCCAGGTGAAGACAAGGCATCAGGCGCACGAGCGGCATCTGTGGGTGGCTTGACTGCCAACGCGGCACCTCTAGCATCAGATGAAGCACTGGGCCCTCGACTTGTTTTCTCCGCCGTTGATGCCCCTGGCCCAACATTCTCTCCCTTTGTCCCCGATTCAAAAGTAACTTGAGGCTGACGTGGTGCAGGCGTGTCTGACACTTCTGAGGCATTGGGTATATCCTCCGCTTTCGATTTTGGGTGAGCATTGGTGCCAGCAGCGGTTTGGGTAATAGGACTGGTCGTTGGTGTCGGGTCTACAATCGCATCCTCAGGTAGGGGTACAGGTTGGCTTGTCGGTGTAGGGAGAGAGCTCGCTTTGTCGTTTGTATTGGGATCTGTCGAAGGCGGAGGACTCGGCGTTCGTTTTGAAGGTACATCGCCAACTTTGGGAGGTGGATAGGTTCCATTAGATTGTTCTTTGTCCTGCACCTTCGCAGTCTCAGGTTTGCTCGCATCCTCGAGCGTCCGTTTCGGCGTGGGCTCGGGCGCAATGAATATGGCTTTTGCCAG